>JAWNPV010000664.1:0-15944 GCA_035078785.1 Collessia kirishimana
CTCGGCTTCATAAGTAATACTCATACAATACTCGCAAAATACTCGGTCAACGAAGTATAGAGTAATAAATGTACTCACTACTTATAAAGGCAGCTGCAAGTTAAGTAGGTAAAACACTCACACGGCCTTCTATGAGTATTTCTCGGCATAAGTAAAAAAATGAGTGGGTACAAAAGGTATAAGTATTTTTGTATACTCATTGATCTCAGTACAAATACCTTGTGAGTAAAAAAGTACCCATACTCATTCTGATGAGTACTTTTTATACTTAAGTATAAAAAATACTTAGGTACCCATGCGGTGTACTCAGAGTTGCGGTGGACCGCTGCAGGTCTCTGGTACATGCTATACTAACGTAAAGATGAGCCCAACAAACAATGACTGATATGGCCTATATTCTTTGGGCTCGTTCAAATGTGCGCTGATACTAAGAATACACACCATGTATGCAAGGCTCCGGTCTTACATTCAAATGTATTCTTTTTAAATTTGTGTTTTTATTTGTAACATGTTATATTGCTTATTCCAGGAAGCACTGTTTTACCGTTAAAACAGTTGCTAATATAATTCAAGTGCAGCAGATCGTTATATAAAAATAAGTTCACATTTTTTAAATTTTTCGAAGCACAACCGTCCAATGTTTAATGGTCTTACTGTTTATAAACAAAAAGTTTGTCATACAGCTATGTACATACAGCATGTTAACTAATTGTTCTGACTATGGAAAAAAATTTATATTTTGAGTTTTAATCACCAAAAACTTATATTTAAAATTTTTTACAGCTTGTAGGATATTATTATTAGCTATGAGTACCAAAGAAAAAATTTTCAGAAACAACAACAAAAGATAAGATAAGGCGGTAACTCGTTTTTTTCACTCTTAAGTAATTGGTTTGACTCGCCACTTTTTTGGGTTTTTCCGTATCATTAGGCTTTGCAAAACTTATGCAACGTTGCGTGTTGTTGCAAATATTGGTATTATGCTGTGCTTTGTTATTTTTAGAATTACAGAATTCCTTCACATTTGTTTTAATTTACTAAAAGAAGGTATATATTTGCAAAACTTATAATGCCAGGAAAAGAAGAGAAGATAATATTATTCAATTAATATATTTAAATTATTTATTTATTTATACTAAGTTCGGTGACAATGTGAAATTGCCAACGAACTACAAATTATGAGCTATAGCTACGATGGCCTTAAGCTGATGTAAATTATTAATTTTATTATTTATAAATGTTTACAATGTGTTGTGTAAGACAAAGACAAAATCCATGCCGATACCAGGATTCGAACCTGGGACCAACAGGTGAACCAGATAGACTGCTTAGTCTATTGACCCACCGGTGGCTGCATATTTAAATTATACTTTAGGAAAATCTATTAAGGAGTTGTGCACTATGTTTTGTAAAACAAAAAAAAAAAACAGTATACAACTTTTTAAACCGCATAAAAAAGAAAGACAGGCTACATTTGACTACATCAAACAGCCGGCCTTCCATAATTACAGAGCGCTTTATCTTTGGAAAATTGAATGAAAACCCTGGAATTTCTTTAAGGGCACTAGCAACCTGGTTAAAGGAAGAGTTTGATCCAAAGGTGTCACACGAATGTATCCTGTATACTAAATAAGAACCACACAATATCTAGAGTTGCAAGGCAAAAACCGTTGCTCTCAAAACAAAATGTGAAAAAGAGAGAGAACTTGAGAATACAGTCGTTTACCTCAGCAACACATATTGGGAGAATGTGACATTTTGTGACGAAACGAAAATAATGCAGTACCCCAAAAAGCGTGGAGAAAACCCTTAAGAGCGCTAGAAAACAAAAATATAATTTCTACGACCAAATTTGGCAAACTTTCTCTAATGGTGTTTTATTTGAACCTAAGCTAACTATAAACTAGGGACATATAAACTGCACGTATGTTGGCGGATAGGAATTTGAGAGAGAGAGAGAGAGAAAGCACAAAGCTCACTTGGTTCGGATGTGGTTATTATATACATATTTGTAAAAAGGGCATGGACGTACCCGCCAAAAACCCAGACTTTAACCCAATTGAAAATGATGGGTAGTTTTGAAGAAAAAAGGGGCCAACAGACGTCCAAAATCCAAAAACGAGCTAAAGGCGTTTGTACGGGAAGAATAGGACAATTTACCCAATAACTATGACTTCAAAAAACTAATTTTTTCTATGAAACATCGCCTGAAAGCAGCTATAGCCGCGAATGACGGTTATACAAAGTATTAACGCCAAATTTAGTTCACTTTGACCAGAAATGTGAGGAGTCAAAACAGTGAAAAAAGCGAGTTGCCGCCATCTTTTGTTATTTTTATTGTTGTTTCTGAATATTTTTCGAAACTTTTTCTTTGATACTCATAGCTAATAATATTATCCTACAAGCTGTAAAAAATTTTAAATATATATATAAGTTTTTGGTAATTAAAACTCAAAATATAAGTTTTTTTCCATAGTCAAAACAATTAGTTGACATGCTGTACATACATACATACGTATATATTTAAAAAAAAAACTTATACTTATGCTACCGAGATTATTCGAATAGATTAGAATTCTTTTAATATAAATTTCGTTAAGATATAAGACCGCTTTAGTAATTAACAAACAACTATTACATTTTATAATATAACAAATTAAATTTTTAATTCTCAATTGGACCTTGATGTCTTAATTCGGAAGTCGAACTTATACCAGTTAACGGAAGTGACTTTTTAAATTAGTATAAAAAGCTTACGTTTACATCCGCTCCTATGTTAATGAAAAATTTTAGCACGTTTAACTGTCCAAAATCCGCTGCATAATGTATAGGGAATCTTCCTTCGATTTCTTTATTAACTTTTTGGACCTGAAAAGCCAACATATATTTAGGCTTGTAATACACAAATACTAAATATGCTATTTTAAACATGACACTATATTAATAATACGAACATCATTTTGGAAACTATTTTGTACTGCCTCAAACTCGCCATTTTTTATATTCCAGATAATCTTTTCATTATCACTTTTATCCCATGAATCCATTTTCGGCTTATTTTACGAATATATAAAATAGAGATGGTTGTACGTCGATAATAAAGTTGTATGGTTTTCAATTGTACAAGTTTTATTGAACTACTTTTTTAGTTATTTAACTGTAATGGAGAGCCAGTGGTTCTTTTCAACGGTAATCGATAGATGTATTAGGTGAAGGGTACAAAGCAATTCTTTTTTATTCACACAAGAATATTAAAATGACTTCTATAAAATTGATTTTGATTGGTGTTAACAAATCTTTTTTTCAAAATGCAGTATTATAAAAGTGACTGTAAATATCACAAATATGTGTCTTAAATATTTTATATCAAATAAATTAAATGGTCAATTCAATTTTGTTTTGAGCTGTTAGGTTAAATTAAAAGAAATAATTTTTTAAGTTTTAAATCCAAATTTAATAATTTCGTAATGTAATTGTAGACGGTGACATTTTCATATAACTATCTATTAATATACGGATTTCTTTTGTATTCATATGGTTGCGTAAATTAAATTATTCTTTTTAATCGATGTAGGTTTAATAATTTCACAACTTACAGTATATTCTATTTCAAGTTATGATGGCTTTGGTATAACAGTTATATAAAATACAATACAAACTTTTTTTTAACGTGGTGTATCGTAGTTACTAAAGACTATCGTATAGTGGGTTGGCAATTACAAGACTTAGCATTATAATGTGTTGTAAAACGAATATTCAGTATTGATTATATCGATATTCACGTTAATATCTGTAAGTGGTTTCGGTTTTTGAAGCTATTTTTCTCCGATATATAATTTATTCACTTGTGGTAGACTCATAGCATTCAGTATTTGTATGCGAACGTCGGCCATATTATTGTAAATCGCCATTTCTATTGCTGCAAATAAATAAATAAATAAAAATATTAGTTGCTTTAAAGACTCGACCACTTGCTATAGCGCGTTACGAAATGCTTGTTTACAAGTTATGTCTTTACAAAAATAAACAGTAACACGACTTTTCACTGGTTAGTAAAGCGAAAGCTTGGACTTGTTAAATAAATCGCATTGTGATTTGTTTATGCCTAGTCTACTAAAGCATTGTAAATCCAAGTGTGTATATGTGAAATATATTCACGTTGTGTAGAAGCAAAAAGAAAAAAAAAAAACAAATTGGAGTTACCGCAAGGGAGTAAAAAAATGTACATCATATATACCTACACAAACATACATTTATATGCACATACATATGTACAAAAGCATACGATCTACGAAAATTTCAAAAAGAAACCTAATCCATTAAAAAGTGTTATATGTATACATGCGAATGTACGCGCAAGTATAATCTGTTATGGTATCGGTGAATAAATTGAGCGTGCTTAGTTACATACGTCGTTTTATTAAACACATATATAATATTTTTTTGTATACAAATTAAATTTTACTTTGGTATATAAATAGGAGAAAACGCTTTAAAGACAATTATATTCAGATTTAACTCACAGTCACTCGTATATAATGGGGGACCGTGACATCCCGAGCGTACCCGTCACAACCTTAGCTGGTCTAACCAGCACTTCTGACTGTGAGTACATCCAATAAAGATACTCTGTTATATATATTATTCATATATATATATATATACATTTATATAAAGACATTATATATATACATATTTATACTTGTTCTTTACCATTTAGTGTTGAGTGAACTGCCGGTATCGGATTCCCTTCAAAGTGCAGCTTCTTTAAATAAGTCTTTGCTATTTCATACGCTAGTTGCTAGTGAATCAAATAATTTATTGTCCGTACGGGATGATACCCTAGTTCGACAGTTGGTGAATGCCATAGAGCAAACAAATTCAGACAATATGTAAGGATGACGTTATACTTACGGCGCGTTGTATTGGCATAATGTGATAAATTCTTTATTTACAGCGAACTTAAGCCTCAATATTCAATTCAGCAGCATGGGGCTAATATCAGTACATATCCTGAACTACTTCAAGGTATTTATAATTTTCGTCCAACTGTCTTCAATACCCCACGAAAAAGTAAGTGTAGGATATTAAACATTACTTTGGGAATACATAAAAAACATAATGCTGTTTACTTTTTAGTGCCAACTGAACTCTCTGCAAAAAAGCACCCTAATTCACATACGCACATCGAATCCCAAACAAGTTCTCAGCCAGCTTTTAGATTTGAAAAAAAGATCTTTCAAGCGAGTTTACATTTAAGCGGTGGGCACGATCAATCTAAGCAAGGCCAACAGCCGTTTCTGGATCAATCGATCAGGTGTGTCATTTTGTATAGCTTTAAGAAAACCGTGGTCACTTGCAGAGAACCAGATTGAATAAATGCTTGATATTGTATTTAATAATTGCTATCAAGCTGATAATTTTATGACAATCAAATGGACTGCATCAGAAGTAAAATTAATTTTTAATACATGATAACAGGCAGAACATCGAATGACCATACAACCCAATACTAAATTCAAGTTTTTAAACTCTAAACATTTACGGAATAAAACTAAATATTGTTCAAATAATAAATGAAACTAAAGCTTAATACTGTTTAACTTCGCCGTTCTTAGTTTGGTCAATAACTTTCTATTACGAGTTAAATTGAATTTTAAATTTCAATTGTCATTGTAAAAAATATTAATGATTAGCAAGTTTCATCATAAACGAACCAGTTTAAAAAAAAAAACTTAAAGCTTTTAAAGCTTTTTGTTTTAATTAAATTTTTATTTTGTAGTTTTATTTTTTAATTTTAAGGGAAATACGTTTTGTATATTTTTGCTGACAAATTTATTATTAGCGTTGCTGGAATTGACTCTACACCAGATGAACGAGGAATTATACAGCAAAATCAGATCGAAGTCAATCAGAGAATACTACAGCCCGCCATCATGCTTCAAGCTCGCGAACAACAAGCAACTGGTGAAGATACTTTAAAACAAACTTCAGTGATACAGGAGCAACAACAATCGTCTGTGATCTACACAGCGCCACAGCAATCACAATTGCTTTTGCATCCTAAGTACATAAACCAACCGACAGATGCAAGCCTGTCGGTATCAAGTCTGCAGACAAAGTTTTCATTAGACCCGAATGCATATTCCAACCCTTCTATCGTGATTCCAAGTGTAAAACCTGACTTGAGCCTGTCTCAAGGTCAAGTTCCTACAACTACATCGACTATTCAAGGAAATTTCCAAAATGTGTTGAATTTACAACGACAACAAATTGCTGTTGCAACAACAACACATCAGAACACCGCTTTACCTGACGCTAATGAACAGCAAATACACGTAGTTTCAACTTCAATGACCGTAAATAATAATACAGCAAATGTTAATGCGTTTGGTCATGAATCACATCAAATCATCAACGAGGCTTCGGCGTCTACTTCAACATCCACGTCATCAAGCGGCAAGTCCCAGGTTCGGGTATGTATAAATCGACTCAACATTGAGGATGCTCGCCTTATGCAACAAAGTATTAAAAAGTTTGTACAAAAGTCACCAGAATTGGCAAAAAATATGGGGTTACTACAGGAATCTATAGAACAAGCCAGCGAGAATCAAACTTTAATGCCTCTAACTGCCGAGTTCGGAACAATCGAAGGTTCTTGTACAGCATTGAATGCCTCAGCACAAGCAACGGCTTCGATTGACATGTTCACCGCAATTAAAGCAGATGAAAAGCGAACTGGTACAAAACGAAAAATGGCCATCTCAATTGGAGATATACCTCCAGAACAAATATGTTAGTACTGTCTCAGAGAATATCTGAAAAAGTTTATCAAATTGTCAATATAACATAATATTCTGATTGCAGTTTCAAAACCAAAATTAAGACGTGTCGAACGTATAATGGCGCTATCCAATCAGAAATGTACAAAAGAGGAAGTTACTCGTTCCCAAACGTATCAACAGTTTATGCGAAATATGGAACAAATAATTGAAATGCTTGATGATACAGATTCACCAAATTTCGAGTCAGGTACGTATTATCACTTTTCTGGGTGTTATTTTAACGGTTTTTTATTTCCGGTGTTTTCAATACAATCGATAGCAGTATCCTTTAGTTTTAAAATATATAAGTAAACAAAATAATTGGATTTTAAGATTAAATGTGGTCCGATCAATATTATGTTAGGTATCAAAAGATTGGTATTTTTATGACTTCTGCTATAGGTACAAACGAAAACTGCAACTCTGAAATTTAAGAAAATATGGTGCTTTTAAAATTATGTTAAAAAATATGTATAGTTGGCCTCCTCTTTTACACCATTACAAATTTTTGAACAAACTATGCTCTGCATGGTATAGAAAGAAGATACAAAAAGGCGATTATTGTAATATTATTACTATTATTATTTATTATTATTTTAATAAGGCTATAAATTAATTATCTAACTTGATGAGTTTTTAATAATTACCTTAGGGTGGTGCTGAAGTTAAAATTATGTTTTTGAAATAGTTATTGATAAAATAAAGTGCTATTTAATTCTATGTATTTCTAGACTTTTATAAAATATGTAAATATTTACAGTTTTTTTGTATAACGAAGAAAATTTTTCACAAAAAAATAAAGAAAACAGGTTTTTTATCGAATACATTGAACGTTTTTCTGTACTTAGTAGTTTTAAACTTAAGTTCCAAGGTTCAGCTCTTGAACCATTAAATCAGTGCTGGTAGATTTAATAATACAACACGTGCCGCTTTAACTTAAATAAATAGATTTACCCTAGGTCTTTTATAACTTAGGTAAGTGTGCCTTTAAACCAATAAAGAGTGTCACATCGATGGTTGTTAAAAAATTATAATATATTAAAAACCTTTATAGACCTTCATATCCTAATAGTCCCCGTTTATTTATTTTTGCACAAAGTTGACAATGGCGAGTTGGTATAAGACTGCAAATTTTGTTATGCAAAAAACTATTGTATTAATGTTTAAAATTTTTTCATTTTATTATTTTTTTATTGGCAACATAATAAAATAATTGTAATAACATATAACAATATTGAAATAATACATTTTTGTGTTTACAGAGGACGTTGATGAGAATATAGAGTGCATTTCACCAAAACTTCTTAATACAATGAGTAACGATGTTGCTAAACTAAAAGCAAAGCAAGCTCTGGATTCAATACCGAAGAATAAATTAACGCTTTTGATCAATTACGCCATGCGGAATGTTTATTTGGCAAGGAATTATTCTGCAGGCCCTGTATAAATTTCTAACATCAAGTCATTTAAATTCAATTCAATAAAGTTGATGTTTTACAGGAAGACGAAGACGAAATAGTTGACGATGAAGTGATAGACAAAATACTAAACGCAATGGATGCTTGCCTTCTCATATGCAACATATACTCCACCGTCAGTGATTTAAAGTTTTTGCAAGAGGATAACATTTCTCACATCATTAAATTCGCCCAATTTCAACTTCGGGAAACCATATTTCCCTTACATGACCCTGTTTATACCGTAAAAAGTATGAAAAAAACAAATCAACGCAAAAAGACTAAATCGCATCAAAACCATCACCGAAGTCTTCAGCTGTTTTACTCTAAAGCTGTTGAGCTTTTAAAGGTCTTTGTAGCGCTTTTCGATAAATGTATATTTGTTGATACCATTGTTTTGCCGTTGTCTACGCTTGCTATTGAACCGTTTTTTGTAGACAATATTGAGACCTTACAATTCGTGTGCCTGGAGCTTGTAACAACAGTAAGTATTTTAGAAAATTACCATTTTTTTAAGAAAGTGTTAAAATTGCACCTATATCACTGGTGTCTTAATATCGCAATAGTAAAAACCTTTTAGCATAACAAAAAAATGTGTCTTACATTATACAGTGGACACAATATCTAAACTATCGATTGCAATAAATGTTTATTGTTCATTTTTAGATATTTCGACAAGAAAGATACGATAAAATACGTAACAGTATCTTAGCAGACATACTATCATCAATTGACCGATTACCGTCATCAAAGAAAAACCTACGACCTTATAAACTAACAAATAATGGTGGAAATATTCAAATGGTGACTGCTTTAATTTTACAACTGATTCAGTGCGCTACAATTCTACCCGATTCTCTTTGTGATCTTGGTAAGAATGTTACAAAAGGTCTACAAATCGAAGATTACGATGATCTTCCTAGCGGCGCTACGAAAATAGGAAAGCCCAATCAAGATATACTTATCCTAAAAAAATATGATGTAGCTGTAAGCATCGGAGGCAATTTTTTAACAACGTTTTTAAACAAATGCAAATCACGGTCTAATGAAACAGATTTTCGCCCGCTCTTTGAAAATTTTATTAACGATCTGTTAGCCACTGTTAACAAACCAGAGTGGCCAGCTTCCGAGCTATTACTTTCGTTATTGGGAACCATGTTAGTCCGGTATGTTTCGGATAAGGCAATAGAACAAAGTATTCGCTTAGTGTCTTTAGATTATTTGGGCATAGTAGCAGCTCGTCTGCGAAAAGACACGGTGGAATCAAGATGTAAAGTAAACATTATAGACTCAATGATTAAGTCAATAAAAGCTGAACAAGAAAAAGAGGGGGATCTACCCACTACAAACGTAAGTATTAAAACTATGCGTTCTTATGTTTATGTATTTTATATTATAAGAATATAATAGAAGACCATTAGATTTCTATGTTTTAAGGCGGATATATATATATTTGCTTTAATAAATAATTGAATCCTAAATAATGTATAGGTGAAATAGCTAAATCGATAGATACATAATAATTTACAAAGAAAAAACGTTCTAAAATTAAATTTGTTTATTTCAAATTAGACGAAAATTGAGCTGCATCCCGAGGAACAGCGAACTGAATTCCTTCAAAAAATTCTTTTGGATTTTCTGGCTGTAAATGCACATGAAGAGAATTTAATATGGGATTATGCCCGTCATTTTTATTTAGCACAATGGTATAGAGACGTAATCTATCAAAGACGTCGAATAAAAGATGGCGAAAAAGGCTTTGCATTAAGAAAGTCGAAGTCTAGAATAAAACGAAGAACTGGTAAGTTGATTTTAGTATATCGATATACTAAAAAATGTATGTATATAGGAATCGTTAGTTTTGCACTTCCGATTATCGAACAAGGTGTATATTAAAACTGTTGAAATGTATACAGTATAGGAGTAAGCCTTGTTTTCAAGATATGAGATATCAAAGTATGGCCAGAAGAACCAAAAAATATGCATACAGACTTCTATTGTCTGATATGATACAATCAATTTAGGTTTACGTTTCTTTTTTATTTATTTATTTCATACAAAGATATTAAATTTCAGGGGAATATTCCGACGCATCAGACTCAACATCCTGTGATGAAAATGACGCTGAAGATTCCAATAAAAATGAAAATCGCTCTTCCGGTATTGTTGACTTTGAACTTAACCTAGAGATATTTAACGTTTTAGAGGATCGAAAAAGATATTTAATTAGTAAAATAAAACCGTATTCTGGATCAGGAGAGCTCAATCATGCGTCTCAACAACACATAAAGACTTACATAGATTATAACAACGCACAGTTAATAGCTCAATATTTGGCTACAAAGCGGCCATTTAGTCAATCTTTTGATGGCTGCTTAAAAAAGATTATTTTAGTCGTAAAGTAAGTATGCAAACTGTTTAATATAAATAATTCAATACATACCTTTTATATTTAAATAGCGAGCCATCCATAGCAGTAAGAACACGTGCAATGAAATGTCTTGCAAATATTGTTGAAGTGGATCCGTTGGTGCTAAAACGAAAAGATATGCAAATGGGCGTTAATCAGAAATTCTTGGATACCGCCATATCAGTTCGAGAAGCCGCAGTTGATTTGGTCGGAAAATTTGTGCTTAGCAATCAAGAACTAATAGATCAGTATTACGACATGCTGTCAACTCGAATATTGGTAAGATTATATTTTATATTTGTATTTTTTAAATGTGAGCCCAAATTTAATAGATTCAAAAGCGTTTTATAGTAACATAAAACGTAAAATGTGACGACTAATAAAAAAGTCAATATTGTTAAACTTGCAACCGGGAATTATTTATATATATTATTAAGTTAGATCTTCTGACCAACACATAATACTCACTTTGGTTTGGGTAAACCATACCTTGGCCATTTTCAAGATGTGTTTTAAGTAATTGTTTTGTTGAAATACTCATGTTAAAGGCTTATTTTCCACAGCTCAGGGTTGCATTGTACTAATTGCAATGTTAATGTTCTTTTGTTTGGTAAAATATTTATTACATATACCTATTGCTTACTTATTGCTATAAATTTGCCTAATATCGTACGTATAAAGCATCTCATACCATATTAACAATTGTTCTTACATGTGATTGTCGTATATGAACCAATTTTTATTACCAGTCCAAACACCATCCGTTGTAAAAAAAGGTCGATATTTTTACAATTTAGCAATGATATTAAAATTAAAATTCTGTCAATTTGGTTTTTGTTTAATTAATTCGTGTAGCACTTATATAAAAAATTAAGTTGTTTCAAAAAATTTTTGTGTCTAATGTTGACTTCTTAAACAATTAAAACAGTGCTTATATGACTGTCAGATTTGGCAACATCAATTCGGATTATAATAAGAAATTTTTTATAGTATACAACATTAAAGTCTTTTAAATATGTGTGTTATATATACTACCGCTTTATGATCTAGATTTAAGTAGATTCAGAGTTAACACTATTTTTTTAATAAATTTGTGTTTTTACAGGACACTGGTGTTTCAGTGCGGAAACGTGTAATAAAGATTTTACGTGATATTTGTATAGAATACCCAGATTTTGCGAAAATTCCTGAAATCTGCGTTAAAATGATACGCCGCGTAAATGATGAGGAGGGTATTCAAAAACTTGTCACTGAAGTTTTTATGAAAATGTGGTTTACACCTTGTATAAAAAATGATAAGGTGAGTATGTGTGGCTTTGTTTTTTATAACTGATTATAAATTTTTATCACATAAACATATTTTTTTTTTATTAAGTATGGTATACAACGTAAAATCAATCAAATTATTGACGTGGTCAATACAGCTCACGATACAGGCACTACGTGGTTGGAAGGTCTTCTAATGAGTGTATGAATCTCTTAACTTAATTATTATTTTTTATATATTTAAACGCAGTATATAATTTCAGATTTTTAAACCGAAAGAAAATATGCTGAAGACCGATGGGAGCATTCAGGAGCCAATTAAAAAGAACACAGAACCAGCTCCGGAGATTGTGCTAGCCTGTCAACAATTAGCAGACGGACTTGTAAATCGGCTAATTGAATTAGAGGATACTGACAATGCTCGAATGCTGGGTTGTATAACTACCCTTCATTTGCTTGCGAAAGTTCGGCCTCAACTTTTAGTTCGACATGCGATGACAATTGAGCCATATCTTAATATCAAATGTCATCATTCAGCAACTGCTGCAAAATTTATTTGCGCTGTTGCCGATATTCTGGAAAAGGTCGTGCCGCTTGTAAACAATGCTAGTGAATCATTTTTAGCATCATTGGAAGAACATTTAATGCTTTTGGTTGTGTCGCGCAACCAAGCGGAAGTGACCAGTTGTGTTTCCTGTTTAGGGGCTCTGGTTAACAAGATTACTAAGAATTATAAGCTGATTCGTGACTGTTTTCAAAAGTATGTTTTTTTTATTATGTATTTATAACTTAAAAGTCGACTACATGTTATTTTTTTATGCATAGCAAGATTCTTGGTAAAAATTCGTTTATATAGATTTTTTTTTTTTTAATTTGTATTTTTATTTGCAATCTTCCTTGTGTTAAGCAATAAAGAAATTGTTTAGCTTAAATAAATAGGTAGCTGGATGGGTGAATTCCAATCAGACCAAACTAATCTATGTAGCAGGTCCAGAGCGTGGTATCTTTTTATTCTCCTTAGGTTGCTATTATTTTCTAAAAGTCTTAGAGTTTTTGTACATGTCAAAAACAATCTTATATTTATTGTATTTTCATGCATTTTGTATTTATTTGCAGATTCTATCGTGTTCTTGATGTATCTCGAAATCAAGTTTCGCAAAATAACTGTGGTGTCGACAATATCTATACGCCGAGTTTTCGGAGAAGCCTGTTTACAATTGGAATTTTGATGCGGTATTTTGACTTTAAATCTCCTAACGCGTTAGGTAAAAATATTGTTATTGACTAAATTACCAATTTCTAGTGAATTTCAGTACTTTCTAAACTTTATCTTGTCATAACCGTTCAACTTATTGTTTATTTAATTAAATATATATAAGTTATACATTTTTCAATGCAAAAACTAAAAACAAACAAGCAAAAAATTATAAAAATCATATTATATAATTTACTTTTAGGTGAAACAAATGGCGGACTTCCTGTATCGATATGTGATGATGTATTTGATTGCTTAATGTTCTTTTGTGGTTGTTCCAGCCAAGAAATCCGAAAACAGGCACTAATCTCACTTGGCTCTTTTTGTGTTATGAATGACGATTACTTAACGCGACATGAGTTAAAGCAATTTTATTGCAGCTTGTTAAGCTCATCTTCGAATGATGGTGGAACGAAGATAATTTGCATGCGAAACATATGGATTTACTTGACCGAGTCTGAAATGTTTATGCACAACAAGGAAAAAGAATGTTCGTTAATGAAAATTTTTCGTGTGTATTTGATTTATACATTAAACTATTTATATATATAATTTAAGGGGAAAAACAATCTAAGCATGAAGATTTGAAGGAAATGAACGATGTATCTTCTGGTATGTCTAGTCGCATTATTCAACTCTATTTAGAAGAAATTCTTGACTGTTTTCTTAACCACGATGACGCTGTACGACTTTGGGCTGTCAAAGTTGTCCAAATTGTTCTTCGGCAAGGCTTAGTGCATCCGGTAAGAATGGTGCCTTACTTAATCTGCCTGAGTACGGATCCGAAGGTTGAGGTTTGTATATTCAATATTTATCTTCGTTTTATATTAATATTTAAAAGTTTTTATTTTGAATGATCTTTGTAGGCGGCCCATAGAGCAGATGCCTTGTTAAAAGATATTGATAAAACTTATTCTGGTTTTGTCAACATGAAAGTACAATTTGGTCTGCAACTTTGCTTTAAGTTACAGAAAGTATTACAAGTGAATAACAAAGGCAAACTAGAAATCATTCGTGGATATGCGTAAGTTACCACAAATCTTCAATAAAAGTTTTTAAAATTATATATTTATTTATAATTTATATTTTTTACAGAAAGCGGGGTCCAGATCGGGCGACGACAGCCCTTAACGATTTTTTGTATACTTTACTGCGTACAACAAAGCCGCAAAGACGTGCATTAGTCCAAACTGTAACAAAGCAATTCGATGATCAAAAGACGTCTCTACAGCAAATGTTGTATATTGCTGATAACCTGGCATACTTTCCTTATGTAGTTCAGGATGAGCCATTATACCTAATACATCAAATCGATTTGCTAATTTCGATGGCTGGCACTCATCTACTCACCACGTTTAAGGAGCACCTACGACCAAGCGATAAGGAAGGCGATATCTTGGAAGATGATGATGATGAAGAGGACCCACAGGTTCTTTTTAATCGCTTGCCAGAGAACATGACTGAAATTAAAAAATGCATAACTTCTGCACAAGCGTGTATGTTGCTTTTAATACTCAAAGAACATTTAAAGGATATGTATGGTCTTACGGACAGCAAAATATCACGATATTCACCCTCTGAGCAGAAATTGTATGAGAAAACGGTGTCTCGGAGAACGGTGCCTGACTTTAATCCAAAAACAACAATTGATGTCATTAAAAAACAACACATACTTTATATATCCGATAATGCAGAGCCCGACAGCTCTTTGAGAAATCTTACAGATGACGAAAAGTTAGATCTCGTTGTTAAATATTTAGACGTAAGTAATAGTAATAAATAATAAATCTGCTAACCAATCATAATACTAACATTTTTAACAGTTTAAGCAACTTATGCTAAAATTGGATCCAGAAGATGTTGATTCCGATGTAGATGATGAGTCACGTGATAAACCCAATTTAAATAATGCAATACTTTCGGATGGACCGCAGACCATCACTCAAAACGCATTAAGTGCTCCTAATGAAATTGGCATCGGAATTCCAACTCAACATATTAACAACTACAATTCCCAATCATCAATGTTGTATTCTCATCCAACAGATGTAAGTCAAAGCAATTATTTGAAAGTTGAAATTTAATATTCACAATGACACAAAGTCGTAACCATTTATGATGAATTCACTGAGACATGGCTGTGTTAATAGAAATGTAATGTATCCTTTTTCCGATATTTGGTATGATTTATTTATTATGCCAGGAGGTTTGCTATTGGCAAAAAAAGAGTTATAGTGCATAGTTTCGTCTCCTGTAAGCGCTTTAGGACTGTAAAATTTGAAAATTAAGTTCCAAACAACATTCTAGTCTTCAGATCTGAATCCCATAGAACATATATGGGGTTATCTGGAACGCATGTTACATTGAAAAATATGCTATAAAGTGTCGTATTGAAGAAATGGCAATCCATTCAGCCATGTTTACCCAGAAAACAGACAAAGATCATTAAAAGGACATAAAATGCTACCATTACTTTTATAAGGATGTACGCATATTTTTTGTTTGTTTTTTTTTTTTAAGAAAAAAGTTTTATATATATGTTTTTGGAAACAACCTAGAGTTATACGCTATAAATCAAATTTTTACACAAAAAAAAAATAATTTATATTTTTACTAGAACTGTAGTTTTTTGTCCCTTAAGCATTTTAGGTGTACACCAGAGACCTGCACCGGTGCACCGCAACTCAAAATACACCGCATGGGTACTTAAGTATTTTTATACTTAAGTATAA
>JAWNPV010000665.1:0-11739 GCA_035078785.1 Collessia kirishimana
CATGCTTGCACACTGAAAAAATTGTTTCTGAAAACATTTTCTGTGTTTCACATATTTAAAGCTGAAATATTTTTTAAGTATAGCTAAGAAATTTAAAGAGTACAATTATTACATTGTATTTGTAGTTAATATAATAATATAAAATCGATTTATGCATTTAGCTTTGGATTTATGTTTGAAAAAAAAAATTTTTTTTAATTTTTTCTCTATCAATTAATTTTTTGCTCAGTGATATGCTACATGCATTTGCACATATGCATACACACAAAAGTTCGGCTTTTTACTCAGTTTCATAAGTAATACAATAAGTGCAAAATACTCGTTTAACGAAGTATAGAGTAATAAATGTACTCAATACTTAGAAAGGCAACTGCAAGTAGAATATGTAAAACACTCACAGTGACTTTTCTGTGTGTTACTCGGCATAAGTAAAAAAATGAGTGGGTACAAGAGGTATTTTTGTATACTTATTGGTCTAAAAACAAAAACTTTGTGAGTAAAAAAAGTATTCATACTCATTCTGATGAGTTCTTTTTATTAATATGAAAAATACTTGAGTACCCATGCGGTGTACTCTGAGTTGCGGTGGACCGCTGCAGGTCTCTGGTGCACTGGTACTTGTGCTGGTGTTTGCACTACAACTCGTGGTAATTCTGCTGATTGATTTGCAATGGTTGGATTTTATTTTTGAGTTCTTCTGTATACTTTAATTTATTTAGTTTTATTTATTTATTTATTTATTTTTATTTATTTATTTTTAGATTTGTTCTAATATTTAATTTTACTTTTAATGTTTGTTTTTCTTTTTCTTATTGCTTAAATTTGTTCACTTATTTTTAACTTAGTTAAATTATAACTTATTTAATGTTACTGCACTCAAGCGGTTTCGTTTCTTTGTGGGATAACCAATTGCTTGGATTTATTTTTCCCAACGAATTCATGAGCGTCGATATTATTTTTTTTATTTTTTAAGTTTCACTGCGTTATACGGTATCGTGTTACTGTCGTGGTTCTCCTTTTTTCGGAGTAACTAGACACGATAAAACCCGCCGCGGTTTTTTTTGCGGATAACAAAAGTCACAAGAATTGATAAGTCTAGTTATCGCATCAAGTTTTTATAGCTATCCTACCGGCTGCGCCAATTAAGTAGGTTTTAATTGTTTTGAGTCTAGCTAACTACTCGTCTTACGACAAAAGTAGACGCTGATAATAAATAAGACACAAAGATATTAAAGCTGTTCGCGATTTTTATTATCTGTTTGACAATCAGTTCAAGACTAACTCTTGATGTTAAGTGCGCGTTTATAAATACTTTTGCTATTATGTTACATTATGCGTTTTGATGTGTCATTTGTTTATTATAATTATGCGTTCCGATGTGTGATTTGTTTATGAAATATTGGTTTTAGTATGTGGCCGTTATACCTGTATTACTTAATGAATAATGCTGAGTAGGATGAGGGATGAGGAACAGTTTATGAATTATGTGAATATGTCACTATATATATTTATATATATATATTAAATTGCTATATATACCCTGATATACCTAATATACCCTGACTACCAGCGTATTAATGCCATAGGTAATATAGTTTTTCGTTGTGCAATAGTGTAATATATGTAAATTCTTCTGTCCTCTTTAGACATAGCCACTTGATTCGAGTTTTAGGGCACCCTCATATGTGGGCAGGCCTGATCCATCAATGATTTTGCTCATATCCAGACTGATAATTCCGTTTTCATTGATGTTACTTAAATCTTGAACGGTGGTTGGATCCGCTGTCGAGGCAGCGGTTGTATTAGTATTTTCGTCCATGACAGTTGATAAGGGACAGTTGTTGTTTGCATTGATAGAAATGGTGTATCCATTACCATTTGCTGCATCGGTCTCTTTAATTAACAGAGTGGTAATACTGTTGCCGTTTATATTGATACAGTTCTCGGCTGTTAGCTGCAGTTGTTGCTCCTGTGCCTGTTCCTCGTGTGTGGGTGGTGCAGCATTCTCGATCACATTACCGATGTCAGGCTGTCCCTGAATTCGTGGCATCTTTGTTATCATAATTTTGCTGGTATCCAAGCCACTTTCCATTGATAAAGCTGTCATTGCCTCCTCTTCTGGCTCCATCTCCATTTCATAACTAAACTTGCCACACAATGGACAGCCGCGTCTATAGTGACTCTGTTGCAGATAGCGACGTCCGAAAGTATTAAGACTCATGGTAGTTGCCCGGCCATTTTTATGGCTCTGTAGTGTATCCATTTCAAGGCAATTACCGCTGTAAGCTGTTACTGCTGCTGCATCTGCATTACACATGTGTTCCACCTCGGCACGTTGCAGTGAGCAGCAGGGTTGGAGATTTAAAGCGCGTTGCAGTCGCTTGTTGGTCGCAGAGTTGCAGCACACAAAGCCACTGCCACTGGTTAAAACATTTATGTTTTCTTCGGACGTGCCATAACTGAAGCCAGCACCCTGTATTTGAACGCCACCGATATCCAAAGGGGAGCGATAGCCAGGCGGTGGCGAAACACGTTGCAATAGAAACTGCTGCTGGTACTGCACCTGGAGCTCCTGCTGCTCTAGTTGTTGCTGTTGCTGTTGAAGCAGTTGTTGCTCATGTAGCACTACAGCGTCGTAGGAAGGCGGTGGCTCATGATGCAGGGCAGGCAAGGTGGCCAAACCATCTGTAGAGTCTCCTAAGAACAGGCCAGACGTCTCATAACACTGCAGAGAATGGCAGTAAGAAAGAAAAACGAAAGCTATTAACTCCATAAACCACACCAGAAGTGAACGTTATACCAATAAATAAAAACGTTTAAAATGCACACGTCATACATTTTTTTGTAAACACTTCACCTAATACTTAACCCCTGCTTCATTCTCAGTTGACATTAAGGGTGACACAGGCCAGGCTAACGTTGATTTACTTCGAGGCCTTTTTGTAATGGCCCACAAGAAACAATAAGGCAAGGGAGTGTGGACTTTATAACACTTGACTCTTATTTAATCAAGTCATTACATATTTCATCCTATTAATATCAACAATATCACGAGTGGAATTCGTAACATATACACATATTCCTTTATTGCCTGTATTGCTTAAATAAATTCTTAAAAACATAAAAAAATACCAAAAGAAACTTTCAAAATATAATTTGGTTTTTTTTTTGTTAATTTTTAAATAATTTTCCTCCCATATTCTTGTGTTTTTTTATTATTATTATTTACACATTTCTATAAGGCTAAGTAAATTGGTAATGTAGATATACATATATATAAGTATATACAGAGGTGGTCAAAAGTCTTTACACAAACGAAAATTTTTTGAAGTTTTAACTTTGAAAGCGTTTTTATTCTTATTGCTTATACTAGGTGGCAAAAAATTTGTATCGGTTTAAAGCCTAATCTATTAACTTACTATTCCAAAAAAAATGTTAAGGATATTGGTTTCAACAACAAAAATATCGAACTTTAAACAGATAATGCCAACTCGTCAAAAGTCTTTACGCACTTTTTTTTCACGACAAAAGTGTTTACACATTGCAAATAATCAAGGTTTTTTTTGTCAATTGTTTACATAAGTGCAGCCATAAGTTAAAAAATTTAAATTTGGAGCTTTTTAAGTAATTTTGTATATTTAATTTTAAAAATATATTTAAGAATATTAATAAATCAAAGGATTTATTTATTGAGCCTAGGTCTGCAAACAGATCAGTTACAAAACTGAATTTTAAAGTAGTTTTTGGGGTCCGATTTGTCTGAAATGTTTTAAATATTTAAAAAACCGGTGTACAATTCAGTTTAAAAGAAAAAAACCCAAGAAAATTGCATTTTTTTTACCAAATGGTAATACCAAGGTAAAAAAACAGAGTTTAATTATATATTAATCAGGCTTCTTAGGTCAATTTAATTGGAAGAATTTAATACCCTATTTGGCTTGTAATTTTATATAAAATTAGTTCTGTTACTTAATACTAAACTGCATTTAATATCATCGGTAACCAATACCCTCAAACATCGAAACTTACCTGTTCTACGCTGTATACTTCCATATTGGGATCATTTTCCAGCCATTGATGTTGTTGTCTGTACGCGGCCTCCGTGCGCTTTTTAATGTTGCGATGGCAACAATAGCAAACCACACATAATATGGTAGTTACCAGGGACAGCATGGCTCTGCAACAACACAGGCAATAGCAACAACGATAGTCATACACGTTTGACATTTTAGACTTATGTACATATTTTACGTATGCAGATGTATTGTACCATACATACATGTGTTGAGAAATTGCTTATTGTATTGGTTGGCTTTTATGAATTTAGTTAAACAAATTGTAAATGTATATGTATGTATGTATGTTGTTTGGCGTGTGTTTTTTATACTACCTTGTTGTGTTGTGACCCCCTGAACCTAGTCTGGCAAAATGATAATATGAACAAATTCCATTGGTAATATTTAGTATTGTGCTGCTGCTGCATGGATTAGAAGGCGCTTTTATGTCGATTTATACCTAAGGACAAGCTAATTTTTACGTTTATTGTTATGTAATCGCCATTGCTTTGCATGAGTCATGACTCATTTACTAACAATTGTTTTGCCTATTAATTCAATTACAAATCGTAGGCTAAAAACAATAATTCAGGTTTGACTACTAGCTTCATCAACTCAATCTTCTAGCCTTTAACTTAGCCTAGGTATCAGCTCCAAATGCCTTCTCGAAATATATTTAAATAATGTTATTATGCCTGGTAATTTTAATAGAAATTCTAAGAAATATAAAGCTAACTGAAATTCAAAAGGTATACACCTGGCTATTTTGTCTGCTTTTAGCTTGCTATTATGATTCTCATATTTTAATTTGTAAGTAAAGAAAAAACCCCATTTTTAATGGCCTAATCAAATAGTTTACGTTAAATAGGTAAAATTAGATCATGATTTGGACCCCTTTTGCATTAGTTCTAAGAACTTGTTTGAGAACTTGAGACCTTAAAAATAAGTGGCTCTTGTGGACTAAATTAAAAGCTTTTTAAATTTGTTACGTTGTAATATGTAAATTACTATTAAAACTACAAACCAATAATATTTAGTATTTTGAAAATCATTTTCTGCCGACTTTTCTTGTGATTCCACCAGGTTATTCACGCAGGTCGCTGGCATTATAGTTAATATGGTAAAAGTTCTTTGTGCGTCTCTTATTTAATTTTATAACCTAGTAGCCTAGTTATCTGTTTTGTTCAATTCTGTTGCAAATTTGTTACGTGACATATAAGTCAATAACGTAACTTAAAATACTTTCACTTCAACATTAGGCCCCACTTGTCGTGTGTCCTGTCTGCCTGCTCTTAGTATTGCTGCTGCTCCAGCTAATGCTGTTGGGGCGCTTCTAAAGCAATATGCTTCTCAGGACCTATTATTGGCTTTGTAATTCAGGGACACGTCTGTATATACCTGAGAATCACTCTTAATGTGGTATTAGATAATTGTGCTATTAAATTATATTTAAAAATTATATAACTTTTGAAGGTTATGGTAATAATAATATGCTGGAAGTGGAAGAAGAATTATGCTAACATATGCTAAGACGGATTTAGCCGTTTTTAAGGTTATGGAAAACTCATTTTAATTGGTGTAATTGTAAAAATTTTATTAATATTTTGAGAAAACTTGAGAATAAATAATAGCTGAGTAACAATAAAAGCTGTACAAAATGTAGACAGCGCATTTTGAACTATATTTTTCTTATCATTTGAAGAACCAGATATGCATGTAGAATTATTCAAATTGGTAATATTCGGTAATATTCTTTAATTATAAACATAGAGAGGGACATTTGCGCTCGCTGAATTGCTCTTAATTTTTTTATCCTAGCCAATATCTAAGCTTTCATAAGAATAGGTAGATAAATCAATTCCTTTTGTCGGTTATTTAAATGAGTTGGTTAAGGCGATTCTTTGAGAGTAAAATGTCAGTTTGCAAGTTGTATTTTAAATTTCTTTGCACAGTTTATAAATTAATAACTGGCAAATTGACAATTAATTAAGGAAGAGTCTGCCACTCTATTATGTCTTGCTTACCCGCCAAGCATGAGATTCACATTGCCATTGACAACATTGGCATAGGTCTGGGGACCTGCACCCGCTGCTCCTGCATGCCCGCCTATGTTGTTGTTGGCACCACTGCCAGCAGCATTGATCAAGGATGTACCACCGCCATTAGCAATTCCACGTTGTTGATGATACAAGCCTAATCCGCTGCTATAGTAGGTGGTATAAGAAGCCGTGCTGCCAGTACCATGCTCCTGGGCTTGTAGCTTCTCACTGCCTGGGAAAGATGTTGCGGCTGGTGCGGTTAATATTGTTGCTGTTGAGGTAGCTGATGATGCTGCTAATGATGCTGCTGATAATGATCTGACTGTTGCCATTATGTGTGTTTTAGTATTGCTATTGCTGATTGACCGTCAATCGCATAACACATCAGACATTTCAGCTAACAGGTATTGCAGGAATTAAAATAGACTATTGTATAACGATTTTTATTACAAAGTCATTAAAACTAAGACACACACAAAACACAAGCACACAAACAGTTTGAAGGCCTGTTTTTTATTACGACTATAGTTGGCTTCACCGCTACAGTTACCGTTACCTTTGGTTACAGGTTATAAACTGAAGCAAGGACATAAACACGTAGCGCCCGGATAGCCCTTGGTATGTATACGTAATATACGCTAAGTTAGCACGCGAACACCGCTAACAACAGCACCGACATCGGCGTCATCGCCCATATTACTATGGTTGACTCCATTTGTATCTTAAAAAGCAACCCGCGATCGATGGCCCAAGCATCTATACAAAATTGTGTATTTCAATTCTTATTTGGCATACTAAGTTACTTGTGTCTGCTAGTCGCGAGCTTGGTGCGTCTAGGTAAATGCGTTGCGCTTCTGCAACTAAGCACCGGCTCGACTTCCTTGCTAGCTGGCTGTAATACTTGGCTTGAGTTGACTTATCCTTTTGTTGTGTATTGTTTGACGACGTTGACGACGACAACGGCAGCAACAAAGTTGCTTAGACAGCCGACCTAACCGAGTCCATAAACCTTCGTTGGTTCGCATTCTGGCTTCGTTTGCTTCGTCATTTGCTGAACGCCTATTACAATTTAAAGCGCCATTTTTTTTACAGTTGCTTTCGGCAGCTACTTTCCCTTTTTAGCACCAAAGCTAAGGCCAAGCACAGCCCATTGTATCGACTTTCCTTTTTGTGTCCTGTCAATGTGTGTGCGGTTACCTACAAGTTTCATGTCACATTGAGCGTCAAATGCTTTTGTTTACCTCGTTACATCATGCATACTTGTGTATGTGTGTACGATATACATATGTATGCTTACATGGATACATGCATGTATACATATGTATGCATACACATGTGTATACACATATGCATATGTATATGCATGTGTGTTGCCATGTTGTTGTTTCTGTTTTTGTTGTTGTGGCAACCGTGCATGCCATTAAACAACACTTGTCGCCAACTAACATTTGTTACGGCATGCGACCATATATAATAATGCGACTCAAAAGCAACAGTCGCTGCTATTCCTATTGCGCATAGAATAATATACATAAAGGGCCTAAAGGAAAATCATGTGTCCGATTAAAATGGACGTTCATCGAAAAACAATTTCATTTCAGAGAACAAATGTTATAAACCAGGCGAAGATCGTTTCGTAGCGAATGCTAATTGGCGTATGCAGGCATCTTATTAGAAGACGATAGACATCAATTACTTGTACGTTTCCTGTTTGGTATTATATTCTGATAAAATTCTTAAATTTGATAAATTAAAGCTTTTTAATGTTTGTACTAGAATATAGTCTAAGATATTAATTGACGTTTTCTTCATTTGCAACAAAAAATTATTTATGGGACAACCTATATATTTTTCTTCGGTTGATCAGAAAAATAAATAAATAGGTTTCCTATACCGAAGCTGCTGTATACATATCTATAGTAGATTCTGATTGCCATTTTCATGTTAGTTCGGAAAATAATTAAAATACATTTATATAAATAATAATACGGATTATTTTAAAATAATTGCAATTTTATTATAATTATTTTAAAGATCGCGTTTGAAAGCAATTGTGTGAATAGCAAAGAATTCTTCTTAATTTTGAATATGTCAGGTCTGACACAATAGATTGCGGATATTCAATTTTGATCATAGTTATAGCTGGCTTAGGTAATAGTGAAGTCGCAATATCTTATTACATGTTATATCTTATTTAATCTAATATAGAAATTTAATAGCACTAATACGAGTATTATTACACTATGGAAAAATTGTTATCCTTATAATGACAAGGAATATTTTAATGCAGAGGATGTGAGAAGTACAAGGTTAAAGAAGTTGATTTCACCACGTTTATTTTAGCCGTTTATGATATTATACTACTGGATTTTTCATTGGTTGTTAATTGATCAAATAAGATCTAAATAAAGTGTTTGATTATTATATTCTTATTGCACTTATTGTTTTAGAATAGGTTGCATCAAGGAGCTCTGCATGCTTCAATTTATTGCCCAGCTGGCAAGTGTGCTCCAAATTTTTAAACCACACTGTAAGTTATCTGGCGCAATCAGTTCGCACCGCTAGTCAGCTGCACACAATCACAGGCTGCCTCTACTGGACTGGTTTAAGAACATATGTAAATAGTTGCACGCTATTTTATTTTATTTTTATTTTACTTTCTCCTGTCGTGTGCCAACTGCTTGTGGATTTTTTATACCAGTAGAGAGCTAGGCCAGCGCAGCCATCTTAAAATCCGTACGACTGGGACAAAGACGGTTCAGTAGTTGGCGCGCCACAGTTGTCACTTACAGCTCGAGTGTTAAGCGCGCCTTCGAGAAAAACACGCCCAAGTTAACGGCGGCAGTGAATGTCGCAAAAGCTGTCACAATTTTAGCTTATTTATTTTATGGGTGTATGTGTGTTGGTGTAGATGGGCGTATATGATGCCATAATTTTAGATCTTGTTTGTGGCAGTGAGAGAAATTTTTGTTATTTAAGAGCAACAGCAGCAGTCGGAGAAAGAGTAGAAGCAGCTAAAAGGCCAAACATTTGTATGCCACGGCATCCTTTCAACAGTTGGTGGCAGCGTGACTCATTAGAGGAAACCTCAGTGCCTCTGATGAGGCGTCGCTGCTTTACTAATCTTATGTTTTTTGCTGGGCTCTCTTTCCGGTTGTTGTGACCTGAAGATGGATACTTTCTTCTGGTCACTGAATGGGCCACTGCGTACGCGTTACAGGTAAATGAAGCCAAAGCGCAGCAAAGTAGGCTGTGCAACATATTCGACTGCTAAGCAATTAGTTGTTGTACTGTTAGCAGTGAGACTGCCACAGCAAATAATCCAAGCTAACAATTTTGTTTCGTTATATTTTTAAACACCAAGCGTATTTATATTGCATGGCTGTTTTATTGTTTTACTTGTACAGTTTTCAATAAGTAAGATCGCCTTTCGTCTTCGCGAGTAAAAACGAAGAGTGTGTAAAAGCATTACTCATACAATAAAATAACAAGTAGACCAGCTACTCGGTGGTTTCTCTATTCATATTTCTATGAAGCAAGTATACTCTAAGTAGCAAAATTAGCTACTCATGTTACGAACCATTCAGCTCCTGTCCATCTTCTCAAAGCCTTGTTCTGTAATATTTGTGCCTTGTTGATGTGAGTTTAAGCAGCAGTGCCCCAGACCGGTATAGCACACAAGAAGACTGGTGCTACGATAGCATTTAAATAATAATAATAAATAATACATTTTTATTTTGCTTCGATAGACTGCTAGAACTCCTAAGCATCCATCTAGTTTTTTTAATTTTGCCTTGCCAGCTATTAGCGATCTTAGATATATGAGGCCCGAATGTCAATCTTCTGTTAAATGTCGAACTTCCAGAAAATTGACTCTAGTTCTTCTTGGTATTGAAAAGCCTAGTGTGACCTCGTACACCACCGTTCCGCCCAACTCCTAATTCGTTTCAAATTTATTTCTAATTTTAATTTATTTTGTAATTTTTTCTTATTATGGTCCATAATACTCTCCATCTTAATAATGTAACTCTATTTTATAGAGTTGTAAATGGCTTGTCCAGCAAAAGTTAAAACTGAAAATTTGATATTTTCGTTCTGAAAAAATAGTTTCTAAATTTTAATTGGAAAGTAACTAGTTGTTATAACGTGTTGTCTTTGAAAAACCCTAACTGTAATTGGTGAAATCCTGCGATACTTTTCTACATTAAATAAAATCAAATGTTTTGACTTTGGCAACAAACCAAAACGCCTAGGAGATTAATTCAATAGTTGAGAGTTATATTTCATGAGTTAAAAAATGTAGTTAACAATTATGAAAAAAAAATTCAAATTTTAAAAACTGAAATCGCTATCCATTGAGAGTTACCATATCCATATATTCTGGCTAGGTCATGTCATTCCATTGGTGAGCCAGAAAACCTTTATGTGCTAAGAGGTTTTAAACGTTTGTTTAATTTTTTATTATGTCTGCCAACAACAGGCATATAAATACTATAAGATTAAAAGCAGTGTTCGTAACAAGAAAAAAGCTAGTTCCAGGTTTCTGTTCAGTTGCTCCATTTTGCCTGCCTCCTAGCGCATGTGGTAGTTTTCTTTGCGTGTCTGTTAAAGGCAAACAATTCTCTCAAAGCGCTTTATGTTGTAAACGCCCTGACCGGGTCCATCGCCTGCAGAGTTTCTTTGATTTTATCGGTCGTTAAGCCCAATCATAATCCTAACGTTAAAGTGTGCAAGCACTGAGTAAAATAAGAGAGTAAATAGACAACGTTTGACGACGACAATCCCCTTCTGTTACTTTGGGTTCATTGTGTGTGATTGCTTAGGTTCTTTGGTTAACTTTTGAATTCTTCATCGAGATGATGATTTGGTTAACCAGACTTTTTTTGTTTTTAGCATACGTTATCTCTATAAGATGTCTCTGGCGGTCTCACTGCGTCGGGCTCTGTTGGTCCTTTTGTCTGGCGCCATTTTCATTCTGACCGTTCTATATTGGAATCAAGGAGTAATCAAGACTCAGACCTACGGTGAGACATCGGAGCGTCCGCATGGTCGTAAAGACAGTAATGAGTTTCCTATGTAAGTGGCTACATCTTGTCTATGCTTAAATCATAAGCCATTATTTCTTACTCTTAACAGACCTGTGGAAACGTCATGGACCTATAAGTGTGAAAACGACAGGTGCGTCCGTACTAATTATCATGGAAAGGGATCCAAGCGTGTCTCCTTCATCAGCTGCTCCATGACTTGTGGAGATATAAATATATGGCCACATCCTACCATAAAATCTCTGCTTAGTGCACATATATTAAAGTTTACCGTTGAGGATGTCCAGTTGCGTTTAGACACGCCGCATCGAGAAGTACACAGACATCTACAACAGACCTTTGATCTGTTTGTTAAAGACTTGCGGCGTATACAAAGATTGGATTATGCCACGACTACGCCTGAGGCGGCAGTCAGCGAACCATCTTTAAGGTTACGAAAATCCGAGTCTGAAGCATTTTCCTCAACTTCGCTGTTTGGTTCGATTTGGCGGGCAGGTGATGTGGACAGTTTTCAAGTTAAGATCTCAGTGCAAAAGTCGGGCGACCTCAATTTCAATTTGGAAAATGATGAGAGCTATCAGCTAAGCACAATCTGTAAGT
>JAWNPV010000668.1:0-15875 GCA_035078785.1 Collessia kirishimana
CATTACGAGTCATCAAAGACAGCGATTAAAGAAGATTGCAGTGACCAAAGTGAATGGATTTGGCCATGATTCACTTATTGAAGCACTTTATGATCAATATTTTACCACTTGATCATCAATTTTATCCAATTTTCTTTACTTAATCACAAGAAAGATTCATTAAATATATTTAAAAAAAATCTTTAACGCTTGGCAACGGCTTGGCAACAGAGGTCCGTTGCTGTATTGCACGGATAATGGCAATCAATGGCCCTGTAAGGTCTCTTTGGCCAAGTGCAAGTCTGGAAAGTTTGAAGTTCTCTAAGTGACTTGCAGATCACGGCCTAATCAGCGGTGATGTCTGATGTGGTGTAATCAAACCTAATCTGACTTTAGCATGCATGACTATGCAGTGTTTAAAAATATTTCGGCACAGAGTTTGTTGTTCTCCTATCTGTTTGCAAACTATTTACGGCTACGAAGTTTCTTTCAGAGCTAAAGGTTGCGGTGTTGCGGTGCTGTGGTGTTGCGTCAAAATTGGTCTCAATAAAACATTTGATTCAATAAACTTTATTACAGGCTTCTGCGGGGTAAAATCGTATCGTTTTATTGGTTTGTCTGGAGTTTTCCTTTTGCTGATTGACATTTGATAGCGTCTAATCTATTGGTTATAGCCGCTTATGCGTATGCAAAGGCGAGGACGAATGCGTGATTATCACTAACGATTGTGGCCGTTTCTTGGGAAACACCAACACTCTGGCCCATTTAATAATGATAATTTCCCTCGAACTTCGTTGTTTGCACTTGACATTTATTTATTTATGGCAATCATTTAGATTTTCAATGATTCGATTGTGGGAACGATCTGGTTGAGCTAGGAGAGGAACTACCAACGCTACTGCTACTACTGCTATACCGCTATCGATACTCGTGACGTGAGATCAGTGGTTCTTCTGAGAAAAGTATGGTAAGTTCATTCGTAATCTCGGTAAATGTATCACACGTGTTAAGGTCTTTGCTTTACTGTTTCAGCTTCTTTGGAAGAAAATATTAAGAAACTATAGATTCCTCTGTAGATTTGATCCATTATACGATCGAAAGTATAATTTTGACTGCTTAGGATTGATCAATTGGTTATGGGCAGTGAGTTCTACGCATTAAATTATAAATATAAATACGATTCAAGCCTGATTGATGGTTTTTAATGTATTTTCTTAAAAGATTTCCCCAAGCCAAGTTTGGTTAGCAATTTATTCTCTTGAATACCCTAATGACTTTTCCTCAACCTCTTGGTTTTTCTCTCGACTGGCTATAGATCATAGGACTCTCATTGGAAACTAAATAATAGAGCAGTCCACAAGGGTATATAAGCTTCGTTAGCGGGCAGCTGTCTAGGGTAATTGTACGTCTCTCTGTTCTCTTTGGGTTTAATAACTAAATTATTATTTGTGTTTGAAGGTAAATTCCAGGGGAAAGTTGTACTATAGTTGCTGGGGAATGCGTAAAATGTGAGTGCCGGTCATAATCCTAATCATTTTTGCCCACGTTCCGCTTAGCCTAGCTGCACCCAGCCACCCCCCTTCCCGCTTACGTCGCCCTGGGCTAAGGCTTGAGCGAGTGGTACACATGCTAGTCACATGAAGTCGCTATGATTACGCACGATCACAATCGCGATCGACGATCGGTTAAAGTCGAATCGCTAATGTTAACTAGCGTTAACGTTAACCCAACGGTACGAAGACGAACACGAACCCGAAGTTAAATGTGTGTGTGTGTGTGGGTGTTTAATACTGCGAGTAGAATCATTTGGCGCTTTTAGCCAACGACTATAGCTGTTGCCATAGCTGCATCTATATCTGTGTGTGTGTGTGTGTGTGTGTTAACTGCACGAGCCAGAGTTTTGAGCTCACTTGTACTTGTACTTGTACTTGACGGTTCTTAAAGCCAATAACGTTCGTTGGGCTGTCAGTTCCAGCCGTGGCATTCACGGCAGCACAAGCACAACTCAGAAAAAAAAAAAGAGAAGAAAACAACGCAACTCGCAAGCCGTTAAACCGCGACTTTGAATTCCGGCATCAGCGAAGGTTGCGCCTTTTCAAAAAGCCACAACAAATTACCATTGCTGTTGGACAATTAGTTTGTGTTATTGTTATTCATAGACAAAGTACTCGTTTAATGTTTTCATCAAACGGGCGCATAAATAAATATTAAATTAACTGAAAGCGCGAAATCAAAACTGCATTTCAAGTCATGGAACTAAAGACAGCCCAAGAGAATGGTGCCGCCGAAGGCAACGGCATCAATGGTGTCCATGGAAGCAATGGTGCTACGCCAGCCTCGGTTACCCAGGTGAGTTCAATTCAATTTCTTTAAATACCCTTGGGTACTGTCCCTCAATGGTAGCCCAGGTCTGGCTCACCTTGATCTTGGGCAGACCACAGGGTCCACCAGATCTGGCTCACCTTGATCTTGGGCAGACCACAGGGTCCACCAGAGAATGAATGGGAATTTGTGGACGTTTGACGCATTTGCCACGATTAACCATTGCGTTTCAACCGAAACTATAATGGTTTTTATTATTTTATGATAATCACGATCATTAAGTCAGTCGAGGCCGACAAAGAATACAAACAAAAGAGTGCGATTTCGTATTTCAGTTGAGAATCAAACAACTCGCACTCTTGTGCCCCAGTACCCCAGTGCATAGTCGTTGTATCTTATATAGTTTATTGACGATATAATGACTTAACGCCTTATCTCTCAGGCGAACCACTTGTTCTTGGAAAGGTTTCTGTGTACTTTATAGTACTCCATGGGCAAACAAGGTAATTAAACACAGCAAAACGCCACAAGAGAGCAAAAACCATATACCATCCATATACACATATTTCTATATCTGTTTTGGGCACCATAAAATGTGTCAATACAACAGCTCATGGCTCTATATGATGCTTAAGACAGCCTCGACAGCTATGGTGTTGCAATATTAAACTGAAGTAATTCGTTCAGGGGAATTCCCCATAACAAACGCAGTTTCTTTGATCACAAGTGTGCCGTTCATGACATTCGCCTTGAACTACCACAATGGTTATATCCATACATATAAACATGCCTATACGCATCCATCTATATATGCGCATAGATGTATGGTGCACAGTTCTTTCTTCGCAGTTGTTTAAATATTAGTATCAATAAAATAAAATAGCTTTAAGAATGCCTTAGTCAAACAGATGTTTAAATACTCTTAAGCCAATGGCACTTAAAAGAATTTCGTTTATTAAATATTTATAAAAATATCTTTTATGAATAAATTTAATGTTGGTTTTGGAAACTAATTTTATTTTCACATCTTTTAGTCTTAAAAGTGGAAAGATCAGTCATTTCTGAAGCAAAATATAATCCAGCATCTAAAGACCATGGTCTAATGACTATGTTATATCCAATTAAGCCAACTGGTATTACCCGTTTATCCCCTGGTACATACAGCAAGCGGCCTTTAGCAGGATCGTTTTGTGGGTGGAAAAACAGATGAAGAAATATATTTACCCACCAAAACGAAGAATTTCCGGCTAGACAAACGTTATAGCCGTATATTCACTTCAATCAGAAGAGCCGATTGACGTTTTATAAATATTTATAGCTGCCATACAATCAGAGTTCAATACGACAAATTTTTTATTACGGGAATTACGTTTGTTTGCTTTTTTTTATTTATTTATTTATGTTGGTAAATAGACTTTAAAGAGCTAACGTACAGCCAGGTTGAATGAATCTATAAGTTTTTAAAAATTCTCTGAATGAAACATCGCTTTGCGGATTACAAAACTGCAGATTTGTCATCTTGGTTAGCCGGGTTTAACAACGAAAGTCTCTTTGTCCATTCAAAAAGGAAGTGTTGTTTGGTGTCTATAAAATTTACAAACACCCCCTCCATTCATGGGTGTAGTCAAGTGAGTAACTCCGGAGGGGATTTCCCAATTACATGATGCACGTGTGGTGCTGATAAGGCAAAGCCAAAGTTCAACAGCCCTGGGGTATCCAGATATGACAAAAAAAACAAAAAACTGCTGTTTTTATTTTGTTTTATTTTTATCTGCCTGCCATAAAGCTTATATAGAGCTTATATATATTAATAGTTGGTTACACTGTTCCACAGAGATTAAATGAGGAAATTTGTAGTAAAAATCTAGGTCTGCTAAGTTAGAAAGGGCAATTGATTAAGATAAGTAAACCAAGGGAGAAAATTCTTTCAAGAGTTTTGCTCACTACCTGATAGACTAGATAGCTTAAAAGTTTTTTTTAGCTTCAGTCAAGAGGCAGAGGTAGCTTTAGTCTACGCTTTTTACCCTTTTTTTATTGTTTTACTAATTTACCTAGACAGCGAGTAATGAACTTCTCACCTAATACAACGATTTAAATGTTTTTTGTTTGTATTTAAACCGCACAGTTTAAAAATACAAATGGGAAATTAATTTTTTTTTGTCTCTGACAGAGGAAAATTTATTCAATTAAAATGAAAAACCCCAACTGGCTGTGTATAAACAGTTCAAGTTAAATAAAATTAGACAAATAATAAAAATTATATGAATGATAATTACGTTGATTACATGACTTGACTGCAAGCCTCCCCTCCTTCCTTCGCCGCCACTGCTGTTCAACTGCGCACACGACAATTGCCCGAGTGGCTTTAACCCTCCACCCTCCACCCTCCACACAGCATGCATCATGCATATGAAGTTATAAATTAGATTTGACTGATTCATCTATTTAATCTGTGTCTGGGACGGGGGATTTTATCAAAAGTTCCAGATTTATTTAAATCTCTAATTTATGTTGTGCAAGTTCGTACTCTAATAGTTCATCAAGGCTATTTATAGCACGATTCAGTGGGGGAAACACCTTTAAAGCCGTTGACAATTTGCATTAGTAGAAATGCTGTTTTTCCAAAACCATATTGCTGGGGTTTTGCATAGGTGACAGTGAGCAATGCAGGCGGTGAGAGCTGGGGCAGCCAGAATGCATCAGCATACACGTGGTTCGGCCCGGTTCTGCTCTTACGACCAGCTATATGAACCGGTTTTGCGGCTTTTCAACACATGTGCACAATGTGTTAAAGGTTGTCCAAGCGACGCTACCCTCAAAGCGTTAGAATCTGGGAAACTGCCAGAGAGAATCCCTTGCCATGAACTATAGACAAATTTATTCATGCCTTCAGCCATATAAAACAATTTTATTTCAATTCTTAATTATTCTTTGAATGCTCCACACTTGACTGTCTGGTTGGGTAATTCAATTCAATTCCGATCACCGCGTTGCCACTCGCTCGGCGTACGTTCAGCCCTACAGCTTGGTGTCGTTTCGAAGCTGCCCTAATGCATATAATTTATTAATTAATAATAGTTATCAACCAACAATCGCTTTCAATTAGCACATAGCTAAGCCCAGACTTGTTGGCTCATTTGTTCGGATGACGTTTGCTCTGGCTTTGTCAGAAGGTGATAATTACATACCCTTCACCTCGTTTTACTCAGCTAATTGCATTGCTGCTGTTTAAAGGAAAATTAACAAAAATAAATAAAAATTAAAGAATTCGGTTTGTTAGTGGAAGCTAAGAAGTTTCAGCCATCGAATGCTTTTGCAAGGTGAAAGGAAACGTTTTTCGCTGGAGGTCTGCTCAAGAGGTTTGCAGAGATCATTAGGCAAGAGAGTGTCTACCGGCAAATTGTTACTGTAGAGAGTTCTCGACTGTGATTTACCCTGTGATGATCTTAAATGAAAGCTGCTGCTGTTCGACAAAGGACAGTCAAAAGCTGTTTTATCTTCTAAGATTATAAAAATGTTTAAATGCATTTGCCTTGAACTAATCTACCCCAACCAGTATGTAGAGGGTGTGATTGAAATGCAATTGCCCTGTAGATATTTAAATGCTTCTCTTGCTATCGATCAACTGTCTGTCAAGTTGATATCAAGCTGCCCCTGGAATGCCCTGGAAATAGCTCAGTAAATAGATCGCGATTAGCGATACTACGAATTTTAAGCAGGTAAAACACTTACCGTTTAGTTTAGATTATGATTTGATTTTTAAGTCTCAAACATTCAGCAAATGGTTAATTAAAACCAAACACAGTTTTTTTCAATTGTTTAATTCTCAAGCGTTTTGCAAAGATAAGAGATTTTAGATAAAGATTTGTTGGGGGGGGATTTTCAAGTGTTTCCCAAGCGTGTGAGAAAAACTGAGTTTTCACTGACTCACGCCATTCGCTTAATTGAATTTAATCGCTTCAATTGCCAGTTGGATGAAGTTTTAGTCAAACAAAATAGATAAGAAAAACTTTGCCGCTTGTCCTGCCTCGATGTGTGTCTGCCTGCCTTCTTCGTTAATGATGGCCGTCGTTTGTTTAAGAAGTGAAACCTTCAAGTTTGATTGCCCATTTGGACGTTTCTGTTGCTTATCTCTGCCTATTTGTCACGCGCTTTTCAAATACTTAAATAAAATTTATCTGCTATCTAATCAAAGCCAACGAAGGAGAAGCAGGTTGGGGGGCACAAAAATTTGGCGCCATATCCGTCGAAAGTGTATTACTTTGTCGCTGTGGTGAAAACCTTGAGGTTAGAACAGCCCTCACAGGCTGATGATCGAACGTTTCCTGTTGTCAGACTGTACTAGACAGTCGTATATGATCATCATCAGGGCTCGAGTGTTTGAATAAAATTACCGCCTATCTGTGGGAGTCTGGAAAGAAAACTTTTATATATTTTTTTGTTTGCTACGTCTGTCTGGCATTGTTTGCTCAAGTGCAGTTAACCAAATACGGTTTTCTCTTCTTGGAATACTCATACTGCTCATACGATTCATCTAATCTCAAGTCTGTTATTACGTAAGCAAGATAAATGATTTATTAATGCCTGGGGCGGTTGGTCTTTGATATTCCCAGACAAGCAATGAGAAGGAGGCAGCCAACCCTGAGCTGGGTGAGCGCACCAACTGGGGTCGCGGCCTGGAGTTTCTTATGTCCTGCATATCGGTGTCCGTCGGTCTGGGCAATGTCTGGCGGTTTCCCTTTACTGCCTATGAGAACGGCGGCGGAGCTTTCCTCATACCTTACATCATAGTGCTGTTTTTAATTGGTAAGCCGTTGGAATTGTGTTTCTTGGGTGGTTTAATGCATCTCTCCTTCGCAGGTAAGCCGATGTACTATCTGGAGATGATAATCGGTCAGTTTACCAGTCAGGGCACGGTTAAGATCTGGTCTATATGTCCTTCATTCCTGGGCGTGGGCTATGGTCAGGCCTTTGCCACGATTTGCATCATCACCTACTACTCGTCGCTGTTGGCTTTGACTTTGTATTACCTGTTTGTGTCCTTCCAAGCCGACTTGCCTTGGTCATATTGCCGGGATGATTGGCTTAATTGTGTCAACTCACGGCCAAGTGCTTTAGCGGCGTCTGAGGACAACGCAACGGCTTTGGTGGAAGGCGATGGTCAGCTGCACAGCAGTTCGGAGTTGTATTTCCTGTAAGTCAATGAATCTTCCTATAGGTAAAGTAATTTCAATGGCATTTCCCTGCCTGACAGCAATGTGGTCATCAAAGAGAAACTCGATATTAGCGATGGCATCGGCTATCCCGATTGGAAGCTCAGCCTTGCCCTCTTCGTCTCTTGGGTTGTCATATTCTTGGTGATTATGCGCGGCGTCAAGAGCTCCGGCAAGGCTGCCTATTTCCTGGCCATCTTCCCCTATGTGGTGCTCTTCATCCTCTTGGGTCGTGCTGTCACCCTGGAGGGTGCCAGCAATGGCATCATTTTCTTCCTGCAACCCCAATGGGATGAGCTACTCAATCCCAGGGTCTGGAAAGAGGCTGTGGTCCAGTGTTTCTTCTCTCTGGCCGTCGGTGTGGGTCCCATTATCATGTTCTCCTCGTACAACCGGTTCGACCACAAGATCTACAGAGATGCTATGATTGTCACTACACTGGACACCCTCACCAGTATACTGGGTGGCGTCACCATCTTTGCCATTCTAGGCAACTTGGCACACAATCTGCAGATCGACAACATCCGCGATGTAGTGCGCAGTGGTACCGGCTTGGCCTTCATCTCCTATCCAGATGCCATATCCAAGTTCCAGGCTGTACCTCAGCTCTTTGCAGTGCTGTTCTTCTTCATGCTCTTCGTGCTGGGCATTGGATCCATTGTGGCCTTGCAGAGCACGATTGTTACCATTTTATGCGATCAATACAAGTCCTGGAAGTACTGGAAGGTGGCATTGGTCACATCATTATGTGGTTTCCTTATGAGCTTGATCTATGTCACGCCGGTAGGTAATTTGATTGGTTTAAACAGAAGGAAATGACAGCCTTGTGGTTTCCTTAACAGGGTGGCCAGTGGATTCTGACCCTGGTGGACTTTTATGGCGGCACCTATGTTGTCTTCATCTTGGCCATCTTTGAACTGGCTGGCATTGTCTGGATTTATGGTAAGTTGATCAGGTTTTGATGTGTCAGGGCTGTTTACCAGACTGATTTCCTTTGCAGGTCTGCAAAACTTTTGCGATGACATTGAATTCATGTCGAATAGACGAGCCTCGCTGTATTGGCGCCTGTGCTGGGGCTTCTTTACACCTGTCATGATGATTGTGATCTTTATATACTCAATGGCCACCATAGAGCCAATTAAGTACAGTGACATCTACTTCCCAGAGGCAGGAAATAGTAAGGAAATCAGCTAGTTTTACCTAAAGATCCTGTTACCAATATCTTTTATCCTTTTTAGTTGCTGGCTGGCTACTGTTCGCCATAGGAACAGCTCAGTTCCCCCTATGGGGCTTCTGGTATATCTACAGACACGATCGCGGCAGCTTTACCAAGGTGAGGTGTTTTTATTGTTTCGTTTATATCCAGATCAGTATTGACCTTATATTTCTACCTTTCAGTCTGTGATGCATTCCTTTAGGCCAAGCCCCAAGTGGGGTCCTGCCAATCCAGACACCAAACGCCAGTGGGAGCTGTTCAAGAATGACTTGGCGCTCAAGCGATCCATGAATCAGTCTCAAGGAAAACTAGGCATTTTCTGGCAGAAGCTGGGCAATTTCTTTGGCAGTAAAAATTAAGGGCTGCCCAGGGCTTCAGCATCTGTCAATGTATTATTCAGCTATCATATTCCATCTAGATGTAGACACACATATATACACTGCATGCGTTGCCTGTAAGCAACGATACCTGTATGCAATTGCCAGTCTGGACTGGCCAATTCTGATGTCTCTTGCCTGAACCAGTCTAACGATTAGCCCAGGAAACCCTATAACCCACAGAGCATCAGTAGCGAAGAGCTGCATTGAATCAACAGACCAACACTGCTTCCTAGGCATTCACTGCACATCTAGGCAGGATAAAGTGAGTGGCTTGGGCAGTGATTCACTGCAGGACTCCGATTCATTTATTGTCACATTGATTTGCAAGCGAAACATGCCATAATTATTATTTAAGAAGGGCAATGTAAGATATTTTTTGTGTTTTTTTTTTACTAGATTAAGAGCAATTTTATTAAGAGCTGCGATCCATAACGAATATGTAATTTATTGAAATTCTTCAACTGATTGCAAATTTTAATCTTTCATATTTGTGTTTTTTTACTTTATTTTTTTTGTCATTGTTTTAAAAATTAATAATTTTTTCCATCGTTTTGTTTTTATAAATATTTTTTTATAATATAAAACCTTCCTATATGTGTACGTCAAATATTTTTTAAGGCCCGTTAACGTGCTTTTATGTAGCTATGATTAGAATTGTGATAACAGTAAAATTGATTAAAAAATCCAACAATAAAAAAGAAAATGCAAACGACGAACCTGTAAGTTATATGTCAACTGTATTTGGTATCTAATTTTGCTGGTTTGTATGTGACAAACTCCACTTCTGATTGTTGATTTTGGTTGGTTTTTAAAACTCTTTAATTCTCTAAAAACAATAAAAAAAACATCACCGAACTTAGTATAAATAAATAAATAAATAAATAAATAAATAAATAAATAAAAAAACAAAATGCAAACGACGAACCTGTAAGTTATATGTCAACTGTATTTGGTATCTAATTTGTATGTGACAAACTCCCCTTCTGATTGTTGATTTTGAAAACTCATTATTCCTCCGTCCCCTTCTGTGTTCCAATAAAAATCTATTGACATTTTCATTTGCATAACAAATTCAATTAAATCTCATTTTATTTCAGTTTTTCTTTTGTTTGTTTTTTTTGTATTTTTTTTTGTTTTTTTTTTTTTTTGTTTTTCCAAGTTATTACACTAAAGTGTGAAAAAATGTCGCTTTTAATTTATATATTGTTTTTGTTTTCTTGTTTATTACATTACAATAATTTTTGGTTGCCCTTTTTGGTTGTTGTTTTTTATTTTTTTTTTTTATTTAATTTGTTTCTTATTACTTTGGTTTTGTTTTAAAATTATATAAATTATGCAACTTGTTTGAGAACTAAAAAAGCATTAATTATTTATATTTAATGAAAATAAAAATGGTTCATTTGCTGGTTTTGTTTTTTATTTTATATTATTTTTAGAGCTGTTCTTTGGGCTTTAAAGTTGTTTTATTTTTTGCTTTCGTTTTAATATTAAAGTTGTATGTTCAGTTTCTGTTTTATTTCTGGTTGGTTTGCTGTTTAAATGTTTAATTAATATTTTTACATTTAGATTTTATTGTGCAGTTTGGTTTACCATTTTGTTTTTTTATTTTGGGTAGAATTTAATTAATTATTATAAATATTTTTCTTTGTTTGTTTTGCGTAATAAACTAATTCAGGCGTTCTTTGTATCTCTTTTTTGTTTGTATTTTTAAATACATTTATTTAATTCATTTTTCTCGTTTTTCTTTTTGGATCTTCATATAATATATCTAATATATATATATAGATATATATATATATATATGCTTGTATATATATATATATTTTTATAAAAACAATTTTGTCTGTGTGTTGTGGTTGTGGTTGCTGTTGTTGTGTATTTTAGGTTTCTCTTGGTTTTCGTTTTCGTTTTATTTGTAATTTTTTATATTTAATAAAAATTAATACATACAAAAATTGTTGTCGCATTGCATTTCGTTTTTATATTAAATATTCAATATATATATATATATATGTATGTATCTTCTTCTTTGTTTGTAGTTGTATTTATTATAAAAAAAAAATGCTGCTCAAACTTAATGATTTTTTTTTTTTCTGGTTGTTTTTTTAGTTACAAGTAGTTTTCTCTTTAAAAAAATAACATTGATAGCAATAGGCTTTTGTAATTTTTCTTTTGTTTCTTATTTCTGTGTATTTTTTTTGGTTGTTTTTTTTGTAATTTTTGTATTTTTGTTTTTGCCACGAAAAACATTTAGATGTAGGACAGCTTTAGTTATACAAGAGTTTAAGAGAAAGAACTATGCTGGGCTAAAAAACATTGAAAATTAAGGATAAAATCGATTGAAAATTAAGAATTCAATTAGGATGCAACGACCTATATGTATGTACGTATATATATACAGTCGTATGTGTGTTGATCTGTTAATGATGTGTGTGTGGGTGTGTGTGTGTGTGTGGGTCTGGCAAGCAAATGCACAATGCGTTATACATACTACACATACTTCTACGTACGGCCTATGTATTATCATCATCATCATCATCATCATATATATATACTTTTACAGTCGATTTGTTAAGTAGAAAAGTGGCGGGTGTCATACATACATATTTCTACTCGTTTATATGCATGCATATACTGGTGTGTATGTGCGGAGGCCTGCATCGTTGCATACTTTAATGGGCCTGTTAGGCTGCTGCTGTTGTTCCTGTTTACAGTCCTATGAACGACTAAGAATTTGTAGCCGGGGAAGTTGCTATCAAATAGAGTTGCTCAAAAAACTGCATTTCGCTAACGGATTCACGTATACCATGTGGTGACAATTGGCTTGGATGCACTAGTATATGGCAAATGGCATGATCCGTATGTGTAGAATGTGCGTAGCCTGAACTTAACAGTTACCTATTGCTTCCTAAGTAAGTAATTCATCTTCAAATACTAAATGCGTTGCTTAATATGTTCACCCAGGCTGGGTTGGCATGCAAATTGAGACAAATTGGCTTTGTGAAAGGTCACAGATGCTGATCAAGTGATCGACCCTTTAGTAAGTGAGTTCTTTGATTAAAAAACTGTTTTAATTAATTTTTTTTGGGTGAAACAATTTAAAAAGCTTGCCGTCTGGGCCTTAGGCATGGTATTTACTTGCCAGAGAATAAATTTTTAATACCAAAGGACACTCACGTCTTTGCTTTTCTAGATAGAATGATGACAAACTAAAGATCAAAGGGATCATTGATTAATTAAAAATAGCAAAACCAGTAGATGGTTGTTAGGTGTCTGACTGGTTGATGGTGGAAATAATTGGACAATATTCGTCCAGTGAAACTATCCACTTGCTGGCTTTCATCATCAATCTTCGGTGTCAGAGTTCAGATAGAAAATATAACAGCTCAGTCAGATCTTTTCTAATAAAATAAATAAATCTTTCTTTTAAAAAGATATTTCAAGTTTCTTAAAATAAAATTATTTAGTATTTTTAAAATACTTTTTCCGTGATCAGCTGTCTGGATTTGTATGCCTTTCCCTTTACCTAGGCAAGATGTTTTCTTATCATTTTGTGCATAAGCGAGAGAGAAAAAAAAAATCAACTTTTCTTTTAATTTGTTTATATGTGTGTGTATCTGTGTGTGTTTGTGGGTGTGTGTGTGTGTTTCTATTCAGTTAGTGTCAGACAGCTAGGCAAATGTAGGCATATGGCAGGCATATATAAAGTCTTTACAAAGACATTAGTTGCTCCTCACACTAATGTTTGCTTTGCTGTATTCTTCTTCTTCCTCTTCCTCCTCCTCCTCCTCATTAACTTGGCTTAAATTTCTATAGTATAAAAAAAAATATGCTAATGGTGCCTGTGTCTTGTCTTTAATTTACTTGGGATTTTTATTTGTATTTTTTTGTTTTTTAATATGTTTCATCAACATATTTTTTAATTGGTTTTCTTCGTTTGGTGTTTAGTAAAGATTTGTTGTCGTCTTTTTAATTAATGTATAACTATTTAAATTATGCTTTTAGTGTATGTACTTTTGCTTGCTGGTGTATAAATATAAATACATATTTTTTCAATTATTTTTTCTTATTTATTTTTTTTTTGAGTTTTTTTTTCCTTTTTTTATTGTTTGCCTTATTCATTATGCTTTACAAGCTGCTCTAAATTATTACATTATATTCTGGCCGCGGCTGCTGAAAGGTTTGTGTGGGTGTCTCTGTCTGTGTGTGTGTGTGTGTGTATGTGTATGTGTGTGTGTATTAAAAGCAGCTTGGTATATATAATTTACTTTAGTTTATTATGTGTATATAAATTTTTTAAATATTTTTTTCCTTTGCTTTAGTTTATATATTTGCTTTTATCAGTCTGTTTTTTTTTTACTTTTCTTTTTTTTTTTTTGGTTTTTTGTTTTTCAATGAAAGGGTTGCTGTTATTTGGTTGTTGTTGTTTGTAAACTGCAATATGCAAATATTTTGCTGGATGGCAATTTTCATAATTGTGTGTGGTAGTTTGTTTATATTTTCCTCGTTTTTTTCCTTTTGGGCATTTGATTCTTTGTTTTTGTTTATGCGGCTTGGCTTGGCTTGGCTTTGGGCTTGGCTGCTGCTGGCAAACTGTCTGTGTTAGTCTGTCTGTCTGCTTGTCTGTAGTGTAAATGTGTGTCTCTGTGTCTGTGTGTGTGTGTGCAAATAAAATAAATTAAACCACATGAATATTAAGCTAAGAATTATACTAATCATAATTTTAATAATTATAATAATAATCATAATAATTAAACAACAAGTTATGAAAAAGTCTTGTTAAGAAATACAACAAAATAATTCTATACGCACCCTATGTAGGTAAGTAATATGCTGATGCTAGAGCTTAAGAACTTTGTTTTTATTTAGCATATCTAATTGTTATATATCGTTTGCATTATTATTATTCTTATTAATGTTTTTCCTTTGGTTTTTCATTGCTGTATTATGCATAATAACTGGCTGTTTTACATTTGAATGTTTTTTGTTTTCGCTTTATTCGTTTTTTGTTTTTTTTTTACAGTGTGAATATATTTTGTTTTGAATTAATTTTTGCTATGCTTCGTTTGATTTTCTTTCTTTTTTTTTTTTTGTTTTCTTGTTGTTGTTGTAAAATTGTTGTTGTTGCTTGCCTTGGTTGTATAATTATAATTTATAATATATATATATGTATTCACTATGTATTTTATTAATGTAATTAACTAGACTTATGTAATATATTACAAATGTACGAGTATAAAGCTAAAGTTGTTGTCCATTTAATTACTATAAATTTTTTGTTTTTGTCGGTTTTTCCTTTTTAAATATTTTTTTGTTTTTCGGTTTTTTTTTTTGTTTTATTTTAATGAATTAACAAAAAAGCATTTATTAATTAACTAATATAATAATTTCACGCTTTGATTTAAGTTTATCCAAAAAAGTGTAATTTTTTTGTTTATTTTTTTTGTTTTTTATAGTATTTTTTAAAGATTTTATTTACGCGCTGCTAAACAATGCTCACAATGCTTTGTTTGCTGACATCTGAGCCAGCCCTGTCCAAGTCAAAGGCGTTGCAGGCTTTTAGGCGCAATTGTTGCAAGGTTTAAATGTTGATTGAAAGTTTAAATGGCCTAAAGGAAACAAATATTGGTGAAATTCTGGTGAAAGATACAAAAAATACAAATACACACAGGTATGTGTGGGAATAATCGGTTGACTGTCTGCTGCTGCTGATGATCTTTTCAGCTGAAGTATGATGGGCAATCAAGCTGAAGTATAATGGATTCTTGGATTGAGCAATCTGCCTAGATGGCAGAGTTGAAATTGCCACCTTTTTTATTCCTAGCATCAACAGATATTTGCTTTATCTGATTAATATGTAAAAGTCTTTGAAATTTTATAACCAAATGGCTGTTTGTTTCCTTGCCTTGCCGACTCAGTACAGTGCTCACTCAGTACACCAGTCAGAGCGCATCAACGCGTACATTTATATATTTATATATATTAATATATATTTTTACAGTGATTTTACTGTAGTATTTAATTAGTTTATTGCTCTAATTTTTCCGTTTTTTTTTTTGTTTATTTTTAGAAATTATTTTTAAATTTTTATTATTGTTTAATATCGTTCTTTTGTTGCGTTGTGACTTTTCTTCAGCAGCACAAAATATATGCAGTTGTTCTAGTTTTTCTTTGTTGTTTAATTTGTTTTTTTCTTGTTGAATATTGTATATGTATGTGTATATATGTTGTATATATATATATATATGTATATATATATATCATTTTAATCTGTCCTAATGGCAATGATGCGCGTGTTCCTGTTGCTACGAACATAACCTCGGCACTAAAAATGTATATATATATATGCTAAAATATGAAATAGATAATGTTTTCTGTGTTTTTTGTTTTTTCGCATTTTTCGCATTTTTTGCTTTTGGTTTTGGTTTTTGAGTTAAATTTGTTTCGCTAAAACATTGATGCCATGCTTTTGTAATAATAATATATTATTAGTTTTAATAATATTATTGTAAATTTACAAAGGTATTATAAAGTTGTCTCGCCTAGTTGGCGATCTGTGTTCATAAGCATTGTTCTTTTGGGTTTTTCTTTTTTTTTAATCTTGTTGCTGATGTTGTTGCTGTTGTTCGCATACAAGTTATGTTTAATAGAAGATTCTCTTTGCTTTTTTGTTTTTGTTTATTTTGCTGTTTTTTGTTGTGTTTGTTTATTTTGTTGTTGTTGTTTTTTTTTTATTTAATCTCGCCCCGCCCCTCATCATTTAAC
>JAWNPV010000673.1:0-15826 GCA_035078785.1 Collessia kirishimana
CGCCGCTGCCGTTAAAGCAGCAGCAGCAGCTTCAAACGAAAAACGCAGGCGAAATGTCGCAAAGTTTGTTTAAAAATTACCAAGGCAGCCCCCCGCCATTCGAGTGAGTCAAAGGGAAGGGGGCGATGCGTGAGAGAGAAAGAGCTGGCAGAAGCAGAGAAGACGGGGTGCGCGGATGGAGGAGGCGGCATATTAAAGCCGGCAAGTCTGTGGGCAACAATTAGTAGCAGCAAAACCAGCAAAACAGCAACACAGAACAACGGCTGGCTGGCTGGCTTGGCTGGCGCTGCTTATTAGAGCTGTTTTCCTCCCTTTTGTCAGGCAGGAAGCCCCAGCCAGGCAAAGACATATTCTTTGGCAACCAAAAAGTTTGTCTCCTGCCTGCCTGCATGGGGAGAGAGATTAATGTCTGGCTTGGAAGGCCAAAACACTTGCCCAGCTGACTGATCATGATGATGGTGATGCTGATGGTGATGAGAACGAACAAACAAACACTCAAGTGGAAGTTCCCCTCGCGCGAAAGGGACATAAACTTGCAACAATGTTGGACGCTATCTAGATCTATCTAGAGTGGACCACTCACTGCAGCCACCAAGAAGGAGCAAATGGACTGACTAAGCCCGAGTTATTGTTACTGGCACTGAGGAGTTGGATCTATTGTAACCCCATCATCTCACCCAGTAATGCAACGACCAGGTTCGTTCGACCCCATTTGAAACTGCTTTCTACTCCCACACACATCCCGAGATCTTTCCAAAAGTATTCAATGGAGGTGAATGAATATTTTCTCATTAATTTAGAATTTATTATAGATATCATGATAGATATCATGGACATGGACGAGGCGATTTGAAAAGGCAAAGTGACTTGCAGACGTGGATTTGAATAGGCAGGACAGACAGAACAGAGAGACCTTTGGCTTGTAGCCGTGTTTGGACTACAGTGGGGGTCGTAATGTGTGAATGCGTGTTTCTCTCCATGTGTATGGGTGTGTGTGTGTGTGTGACATGCTGCAGTGGCATAGAGTGGCATGAAGTGGTACAAGGGAGATGACGAGAGAGCGGATGGGTTGGTTGGTCAATACCGACTAATTGCGCTTAACAAGCCAAAAAGAAACGGCAGCAACTCTGGTTAGAATGCATTGGCAAAATGTAACCGAAAGAGACCAGACAAGGTGACCAACACCACCACAACAGAGCGTGTGGTGGGTGGGTGGGTGGAGAACAAGGAGGAGGAGGTATGAAGATGATAACATGCTCCTAATGGACTTGACATGCAAATTGTCGTCATCAGCAGCGAGCGTAGAGAAAACGAGCCAACCAAGAAGCAAGAACCAAAAGCAGAAAAGCGTCGTCCGTCTGTCCGCATCCCAAAAAATTGAGACAAAATGGTTATGGGAGGTGGTGGCACTGCTGGTGCTGGGCAATGACGACAACTTGGATTTTTGATTGTTGATTACCTTGGTTTGGGGCTTCCATTTTGCTGTTGCTGTAGAGTAAATTGCATTAGGCAAACAATTGATTCGATTGAGCAAGACGTAGAGCTATAGCCAGAGTCAGACTCTGTCCCCCGTCCCTGAGAGAGAGACGACGTTGAAGATAGAGATGCAGGCGGCAACAGGACAGTTTTGATCGCCTGCTGTATAAATTTTTAATGCATACATTTAGGGGCAACGAGCAACGGGCAACAGCTGTCAGCAGCACAAGCCACATTCCCATTCCCATCCAGCAGCCGATTTGTTACAATTCAATTGGTTTAACGAAGTCCAAAGTCGACTCATCAAACATGCATAAAAGCGCCCAAAGGGCACAGCCAACTGCATCGACACCGAGACACTAGAGACGGAGACGGAGGATCAAAGTTGTTTAAATTTACTTCCTGCTTCCTTTTAAAGCACCAAAGAATTGATGCGATCGATAATTAAAATGCAATACAAGTTTGTCGAAGCGAGAGGTTGTGCATTAGCAACAGCTCAGCTGAGAGCCCCCCCATCAATACCCAACTGGCGCTTTATTTTTATAAGCCATTCAGCGGGGATTAATTCAATTGACTTTGATCGTGAATTGCCAACGGTAATGCTTCGATAAACATAAAATAAATAAGCATTACGACTAATTAATGCAGTCACAGGAGTGTTTGTGCGGCATAGCCAGGTCAGGTCGGTCCTGGTCGTGGTCCTGGTGCTAAAACTCAAGGTCTGTCTATCTCATTAAAGTTGATGACAAACTTTATGTGCTGACAAATAGACAGACAGCAAGAGAGATAGACAGATAGACAGAGACAACGAATTGTACATTTTGTTAGCGGGGAAAAGCAGAAGGAGCGGGGGGAGGGAGAACTGGAAAGTTCTTCCTATAAATATGACTGTGAGTCATAAAAATGTATGAGACGCAGTTGTCAGAGGGCATGAATTTTATGGCTGCGTGTGCGACAAGGACAATCATTACGTGTTGGCATCACACCGAGAGCAGCTGAGACGACGCTGCTGCTCATCCAACCTAACCGCCTGTCCTCCCTTCCCTCCCTCCCTCTCAACGCTCATACCATGGGCTAAGGAAATTTGTAGTCCAAGTGGCCCCGTTTGCCACGTGTTTACATGCGCGTCTGTCATAAAGTAGCGCCAACAAACGCACTTTACAGCCTCCTCCTCCGCCGCGGCTACCTACCCACCACCTTCCCCCCCATCGTTTCAACGCTCCACGACGTCTTCTCTGGGCCTGGTAAATTTTTAATGAAATGTCGCATAGAAAACGGCTAAAGTTAAATTTATCACTAGGAACTGGGTAACTGGATACTGCGAACTGGATACTGGGAAACTAGAAGCTTGGCTCAGGCCTTCGCCAACGTAGCTTGGGTTCTTGTCACGGTCACAAAAAGTCTTTGATTAGCTGCGATTTAGCCACAGTTGTTGATGGCCCATCAGGAAAGGTAAGCGGGCATGAGAAGCGTGGCAAGAACAACGACAGCCAACTGAATGCAAAATGCGAATGAAGGAGAAGGGAAAGCAGAAAAGTCTGCTTCAAGTGAAGCCTTAAAGCCTTCAATGACGGACTGAACATCGTCAATGACTTGAAGACCTTGACTGACTTAAGTCACTTTGAACAGCCGCCAGGAACCAAGAGATCTCGCTCTAGGAGAAAACCAAATGAAGAAGGATGCGTCGAGAACAGAAACAAAACAACAACAGACTCTGGGCAGGGAAATTTTATCCAGCCAACACGATTTGTTATGTCCTAGATGGGCATTTTCTACTTTCCAACTCACTCAATTATGTATGGAGGCTTCTGCTGCTGCTTCTTCTTCTTCTACATCCTTCTACGCTTCTCTTCAATTTTAACTTGGACTTGTTCGCTCTGCTTTTCTTTTGTCTTGGCATCTCTTTTATGTGACTGCTGCCCCTGTCGTCGTCGCGGTCTCCCCTGGTCCTGCCATCATTCCTACCATCATTGCCACCATCCATTGACGACGGACGGTGAGCCACAAAATAAATGCCTTTTGCATTGTTTCCCCAAACGTGCCGCAAATTGCCAACATTTTATGCACTTCAGGCTGCTCATTAATACACGCACACATACAGACACACACAGGCACACACAGCAGTTTTTGCATATTGGCAACTTCATTGAATTTGACAGTAAAATATATATACAAGGGACCACACACACACACACGCTTTCGTACACAAAGGCATTCACATGTACATATTTGAGTCTTAAATCATTTGCAATTTCTTTAGTTTGAATGTTTCATGTGTGTGTGTGTGCTGGCCCATTGTATGCGTATGTGTATGTGTGCGAGCAATGAGTAAACAATAGAGGAATCAAGTCAACGAACCACCTACTATCCTATGCCTATATATACAATCATCATTCATCACTTAATGATCCTCCTACACGTGGTTGATATTCCCTAGACCCACTCAAGCAGCCTTTGCTAGGAAAGAGCATCCACTAGGCTGTCTAGGAACAAACTGCAATCATAGTAAAGTCTAAGCTTAGGTCAATCATCTAATTATGCCTGCGATTAGCATACCCGTTAGCAGCAGTGCTTAACAGGGTATAAAACAACAACAATGGGAGGAGAGGGCGGCAGCGGCTACTTTATTTAATAGCCACACCTCGTCGTCCGTCCGTCGTTTGAGTGCTTGGGGTAAATCAATGAGAAATTTGCTTAGCCAATTTGTTAAATGCGTCAAAAGACATACAAGCACACACACACACACACACTTGGCCAAAAGGCTGGGCCATTAAAAAGCCAGGCAAAGTGCATAGACACACACATATGCAGAGAGTGAGAGCGAGTGAGAGACTCTGGCAGATCCTGGCTGTTAAGTGCAGCCAGCAAATACATCATAAAATATTTAGTTTGACAATTTTATATACAAAATATATTGTGAAAACATTTTAAGAGCCAAATCTGAGCGACATTTTGGCATTGAGCCGAAAAAGTGAAACGTTTGCACTAAAAAAACAAAAAGCAAAAACGAAAATAAATAAAATAAACATGCAACACATAAAAGAAGAAATCAAAGTGCCCGTCCGTTTCCTTCCGCCTCCTTAAGCAATCGATGGATGCATAGTGCCTCAGACCTGGCCCCCGACCAGGTGCATCTCCATGTATCTGGCTGCCTGCTAAGCTGCATCAACTGCCCTCGCCATAGAACTTGAGTTAACTGTACTGCTGCGACCGAAACACGTTTTGCAATTGATATTTTGTGAACCAAGTTCAAGGATATTTAGGCCACACTGTTGTCTCTCGAGCTCCTCCTCCCCAACTCTGCCAACTGCAAACTGTTCATCTATCTATAGATCCATCTGGATCTGGTGGCGCTCAGGTTGAGTGTGAACTAAATGAATAAAAGCTTTGCAGGGCTATGAAAAACAACATAAACTTTTCGACTTTTGTTGGTGGCTGCTTCTTGGCTCAGCAATTAAGTGCAACTATGATGCACCGTACAAGCCCCACACACACACACACACACACACACACACACACACACACATGCACACAGAGAGTAAAAGGACAATAAAACAACGCAGCCAGTGTATGGCCGGCCAGAATCGTTGTGCCGCATCTTTGTGGCCAAACGGCAAATGGAAAATTATCAGAGACAACTCATGTCGTAAAAACAGGCTAAAATATGAAGACAAACTGCGCTGTGTTGGTGGGCAGAGAGAAAGACAGACGGAGAGAGAGGGAGAGGGAGGCAGAGGGTGGTGTCAGGCTGAGCCTGCACCTGGCAGACCGGAAGCCAGCCAAGCTGGCAGTACACTTTGAAGACTAGCAAACATCATGTTGCTGCTTCTGTTCTCGTTGTTGCTACTGTTGCTGCTGCTGTTGCTGTCGTTGTTGTTGTTGTTGTGGCTGCCATTTTGCTTCAGTTTCAGTTTCACTTGGGTTATCTGTTTTCTATCTCGAACTCTGACCGACCTGCCTGCTTCACAACACTGCCCCGCCCACCCCATCCGGAGATCCCCTGTCAACCTCTTTAACCTCCGACCACCCCCTGCTGCCAAGCTCTTCCATATCTTGCAACTGTCTCCTCTGCTGGCTGCTGACTGGTGGCTGGTGGCCTAGTGAATATGCACAGCAACGTGGCCTTTTGACTTGGTCTTAATCTGTTCATGCCAGTGTTGACAATTTTGACATTTCGTTCTCTTTTTGATTTGTTTTCTGAGTCACATTGTGGCCCATTTTACGAGAAAGTTTAAGTTTTACAGTTTTAAACGACAAATGAATGATGAAGGCAGCAAGCAGGAGGCAGCAGGCACAGGAAACCCGAGTCTTAGATCTGCTTTAAAGCTCAACTGTCGGGCTTTTCCTTCCCCCTCCTCCTCTTCGAGTGTTTTAGCAACTTTAAGACAACAATCGATAGTTGATAGCACCCACACCCACATACAGACACCCCACATAGCCCTGCGCTTGCTGTCAATGAATATTGTGACCACAGAAAAAACCGCAAGCAGGACGACATTGCGGCGGTTGGCCTTAAAGAATGCGGCAAGTCAATCAAAAAGCAGCAAACCTGACACCAAAATGTTGCAAAGAAGTTGCACAGGCAGCATGGAATGGGCTGCTGCTGCTATGTGTGGCAATAAGGCAACTGGTTAAGAGAGGACAGACAGACAGGCAACCAGGAAATTTGGCAGGCCGGCAAGGTGGGTGAACAAAACAAAATTAAAACCTCAAAAAAAAATTTTAATAATATTAAACCCTCGGAAATTGCTTAGAAAATCAGCATTGAACAAAGGGAAAAAATCACTTAATTTAATAATTCACGGCTTGTTATACCCTACACGAGCCTAAAAACCAATAAATATAATAAAATTTAAAAAATAAAAACAGACAAAAAAGAAAAGAAAGGAAGCTTTTATCCTTTCAAAGCTTCCAGCCTTTGCAGCAAATCAAAGAAAATAGAAAAAGAAATAGAAAGAGACAGAAATAGTTTGCTTGGCTTCATATTCATAAACTTACCCATATGGTTGTGTAGAGTTGCATACATAGACGTACATTTTCTATTCCTTTTGCTCTCGTTTTACAAGGTCAAATTACTCACTTCGCATCACATCACAGCGTCGCTGTAGAATCCGCTTCTGCTCGCCGGCATTGTAACGGATCATTTTGATTTGCTTTTCACTTATTTTAGCCTGAAAAGAACAGAAATAGAAACACGCTGCCTTATATTAAATTAAATATTTATTAATGCCATTAGGCAAGCACTAACGTACTTACACACACACACACACACACACGTAAAATTAAATAAATTTAAATAAAAAATAATATTAATTAAAATTAATTTGCTTTTCTCTCGACTTGATCGTAGAATTTCTTCACTATAGCCTCAAAGAATATGCGCATTGCACACCTAACCTAACCTGCAGCCACGCTGTCGTAAGAAAATTCAAGATGGCGTCACTGTCTCACTATATCAATTACGCAGCTTAAAATATTGCCAGGCACTAATGCTTTGGTAACTGAATATAGAAGACAAAAACTCTGCTTACCGTTGCCGACATTTATTATAAATTATTTTCACTTTTTCCATTCACTATTTTATTTAATTAATTTTTATTTAAAAACACTCGCGCACTCATCCATGGTTTTAACAAGACTGCTCGCTTGCTTGCAAAAGCCAAGCGAGCAGAAAAGACGCCAAATGCTTATGCTTCTACAGTCATACATGCACACCTATGCTGGTACATTTGCAAGTGTGTAACTAGTCTCCAATGAGCATTTCAAAGAGAGTGAGCTTTGCTGCTGCGGACATTAGAATAAAGGAAGACAAAATTATGCCAATTAGAGGTGGCCTGAGAATACCCTTCTAGGTATTTGCGTTTCGCATACATTAGAAACAATAAATCAAAGTTTATTAACTTAATGAAACTTTAATATAATAATGTAGGCGCTGTTTCTAAGCTTTTGTCATTTAAAACATATCAACAAATTTATACTTTTATATCAATTTAAATAGAAAGAGTAACGAACAGTCTGCTGGCTTTTAATATGCGCATGATCACTTTCATACACCTATGCAAGCGGATAAGCCTATATGTGTGTGTATTCATCCATGTTCTCTATTTTATTCGCTCTCGTTGCTTTACAATGTCAAATTACTTCGTTTTGGTGTACAGAATCACTGATGCTCATACCAATTGTAACGGATCATTTTTATTTGCGTCACTTAAATATGTTTGCAGCCAGCAAAGCACAAAAAAATAGTGAGAAAAGGCTTTACATACTCGGATATATTAATTTAAATATTTATTTATGCTTGTTGGTTGCCATTAACAGACACACAAACACATAGACACAGATGTTAAAAAAACGAAATTAAAATAAAAAATAATTTTAATTATTTTTGCTTTTCTATTGACTTGATCGTACAATTTCCTCACTATAGCCGTGCACGCACCCTCAAAGACTATGCGCGCTGCGCACTTAACCTAAGCCACACACACGCACTCACACATGCACGTAGCAAAAGCGTTTGCGTGTGGCTGTAGCAACGCTGCCTTCGTAGAAAACGCAACATGGCGTCACTTTTTTCGCAGTTTCAATTAGGCAGCTTTAAATATTCTGCAGCACTGGTTTTAGTAATTTGATAAAGAAAAACACTTTTGCTTACCGTTGCTGACATTTATTACCAATTATATTCACTATTTTATTTAATTAATTTTATTTTTTACAAACACATCACCCACTCGTCCACGGTTGTAACAAGACTACAAGCCTGCAAAAGACAAACGAAGAAAAGAGACGGCAATAAGAACGCCAAAGAGAGAATCCTTTAGCTTCTGCCTGCACACATACACACCCACATTCGTTGGAACACTTGCATGTGTGTAACTATTCTCCAAAGAGCATTTCAAAACATCAATGCGGATGTAAAGTTGCCGTTGCGGACGTTGGAGAAAAAGGAAGACGAAATTATTCGTGTTGAAGGCGGCTTCGAAACCGAATTGCCGTAGTAAAGAGATCGAGTAAAATGTCAATGACTTTAATGTTTTTACTACAATTGCTTTCGAATAATCACACCAAATAGAAGCAGCAAAGAAACGGGATTTCGAAGGCAAGTTAATCAAAGAAATTTATCCACCTCTGTGTGTTTAGTGTGTTAGTGCGTGTGTGTTTGTGTGAATTTGCCATATGACGCCAAGTGGAGATTTCATTTGGCTAGCAGGTCACGTGATGTGCAACAGCAGCACCAACATTAGCAGCTCGAGGCACAGCAATTGCGTAGCTTTGAGTTGCTTGCCAGTTCCGTTCGACACTTTGATAAACTGCGCGCCGCAATGTGAGCAGCGGGGCCGCAAAACTTTTGGCCTACAAAGTCCGAATGCTGAGCCAAAAGGAACCAAACAGACGGGGAAGGTCAAACGGTGCGGACTGTCGCTGATTTATATGCGTTGGCACCACACAGTGGTTCCCTTGACCAATGGTTCCATGTTCCACTGTGCCAATGTACCGCCAGGTTCTCCAGGTTGTGGTCACTGCTCTACCTCCGCTGTGGCTGGCCGTTCCTAGGCAAATGCCTTATCCACCGTCCGCCACCATTGTGGTCAAGCGTTTTGGAAGCCGATGCCAGCTGGCGCCAGGCATTCCCTGTGGCACGCTTCGCAGGCATCAATATTCGCACACAACAACAAAGAGTCGAAATATTGACACGACTTCTCCGGCCCTAGCCAGCTAGCTTCCAGCTCCCAGCTGCTTCCTTTTAGTCCCCGGCTAAGCGAATTGTTGCGCTTTATTGCTGCCACCCAGGCAAGCAGGCAGTCAGGACAGGCACACGGCCCAAGAACGTGCGAAGCTGGCAGCAGCATCTCGTCCACCTCTCGCCTCTAATCTGGTTTCCTGCCCTTCTGGACGACTTTAAAGACATTTGCAGCAGCAGCGACGTCGTCTGGCTGCCTCAAATTGCTTGCATTTGAAAATTCGTTTACTTGGTTTTGCTGGTTTCCTTGCTGCTTACTTGGTTTACTTGGTTCACTTCAAATAATGCCAAATAATGGCTGAGATTTTGTTGTGCGATTTATATCTTCATATGCGCTGGCACACACACACACACTGGCACACACACTGCCACACTTACACTCACACTCACAGGAAGGCAATGAAGCTATGTGGCTTGCGGCAAACCCTGAGACACTCACGTAGCAATGCCAAAGAGGCTTTGAAATATTACAGCTATTTTGGTATTTTGTATTTGCTGTCTTTCTTTATGGCCAATACACACACACACATGCACACACACATGCACCCAACACACACACAGACAGCTTAGCAGCAATCAACACCAAAATGCCAATCGGTAAGTGTGTCGCCTTGGTCCCCCACAGCTCAGTTCTCATTCAATGTTTTTACCTTTCACCCAACAGATCAGCAACTGCCCCTGGAGCCAACCGGGCCTGCAATCACCAGTCTGGCAAGATGGCAGCTGATCACTGCCTGCCTGGATGCCCCCAATGTTGCCTTTGTTATGGCAATTTGTCAACCGAAATGCAAACAAAATTCATTGACTCGTTCAGGAGCCGCCAGACCCGCGTGATCCCCGCCGATTAGCGTGTGCTCAGCATGTATCTGTGTGTGTGTGTGTGCCTGACCGCCATATTTACCTTTAACCAGCTAAGCCAGGACAGCAGACAGGACAGCGGACAGTCCGGCCGCAGATATTTTATATAGACAAATCAGGTTCCGTCCATCCACACAGAATTATTTATTTACTGGTGAAACCGAAAAAAAACCTGTGGAAAACCCAATGGAAAAGCAAATAACGGGAGATATTAGTTTTTAATTACAACCACAATTGCATTAACTCGCCTGTTTATGTATGCATGGGTGATGGATGGCGGTGGGATGATGAACAAAACAAAAAACTTCAACAGGCAGCAGCGAGCGGGCAGCAGATAAATGAGCCTGCAAAATGTGAAACACGTAATGGCAGCTGGCTGGACTGGAAAAATTAAATAGAAATATAAAACGCACACACACACACACGTATGCACACATAACCACAAAAATGCAATTTAATACAAATCTAATTCGAATGCATCAAACTCCAGGTTGCTGCCTGCTTAGGGATTGCAGCTCCTGCTCTGCTCATCTCAACGACCGAGAATATGTAAATCCGTGAAACCTTTTTCCATGGATGGGATCAACCCGACAACCCATGAAGCCCATAAAGCCAACCGTATGAAACTACCAACCGCTGCCTGACATTTTCGCTTGGCGATTTTTAATTGAAAGCGCGACTTTTGGGCCGAAAATACGCAACAGCAGCTGCATAAATTTCATTAGTAAACTTTTAATTAGAAAAATTTCAGCATGAATTTAATTAGTGCAAATAGACAAACACACACACACACACACACCAACCTGACACACACACGTGCACATCCACGCACAACAAAGCCAAATTAAATTAAATAAATAAATGAAAACGAAATGGAATGATGGAAATAAAAATGAAATGCAGTCAGGCTAAGCCGAAGCGGGCAGCACCTGACAACTGGCTGACAGCATTGGCAATGGCCAATGGTCAAGCCAGCTGCCAACCGCCAACACGTTAAATGGCAAATGGCTAACTGTGAGGCTGACAACAAAACAAACGGACAGCGGACAGTGGAGAGCGGAGCAGAGCAGAGCCAACTAAATAAGCAATCTAACAAAGCCAACAAACCACTTGGCGTATACGTAACGTCGAGTGCATAGCCGAGACACAAACCAACCAACCAACCAGCCAGCCAACCAAGCAACCAAACTACACTGCCAACAGCCCAAACAATACAAATTGCACACAACACACACACACACCCACCCACTCAACTACGAAAATTAGTTGACGCCAGTGTTGCTGCTACCGGTGCCGTTGCCGCTGCCACTGATGATGATGATGATGATGATGATGGATACACAGCATCGTGTAATTATGTCTTGGGTGTTTCAGTGTCTAATTGCCGAGGTCAGCAGCCAGAGCAACCATTTTGACACGACACACCACGATGCCACCCAACGTGCCGACACGGTGACCAATTACGAGAGCAACAACATCAACCAGGAAGTGTTGCAGAGGCGGCGATCATTATGACATTACAGTTGCCCCCCCTCTAGAGAGACGAAGAGTTTGGTCAGCTGCCCCCTTAAACAATCCTCGTTGCATCAATTATTTTTACCTTTAGACAGTCGAATAAAGTTGATTAGAGTTGCCTGACGCCAAGGGCGAATCCCGTTCCTCGAAACCTCACAGCGGATCAGCGATGGCTCCTCAGCCTGATATTTTTCCTAGAAACTACGTTGAATTATAATTTTATTAAATTTTTTATAGAAATTGAAATCTCAAACGACTTGCCGTGCCAAACCGTTGGATCCAAGAGCAAAGACCAGTGGCCTGTCAGCGACTGAGGCACCTCCAGCACTGATCAAGCTCACGATGAACGTGCTGCGGCTCACACACTCCCACAAACACACACAGATACACATATACAGTGTGTAATTACAAGGAATGAGGAAGTGCAGCTGCCACAGTGAACACGAAAACATGGGTCCATTGGTCCATATGCTAATCACAGCAACGGAAAGATGCCTCGTTGGGAATAAGCGGTTCAAAGTGTGTGTGTGTGTGTTTGTGTGTGGTGTGTTGTTTGGCCAGTAATTTATGTTTAGAAGCTTTCAAAAATTTATTGTTTTATTAACCAAAACTGCAACGTCGACAGCAGCAGAGGCAGTGACAGTGACAGAGGCAGAGGTAGCGACAGCAACAGCAGCAGCGCCGCGTTCGTTCGTTCGGCAATTAATTGTTGCGTGATTAATCATTCTTTATGCTAATTATATACGTACATGTATGTGCCATTTGCTGTCTCTGTCCAGCCACAGCCACAGGTCACAGACACACAGATAGACGGCGGCTAATTTAACCAACTTGTCCACTTAAAGACACTTCAATTCACTTCAACGACATCTCCGCTCATAAACTGCATTAGACGCTAAAAGTTTTTCAAACGAATCGCCGTCGTAATGAGAATACTTAAGCGTGGCTGTCTGACTGACTGCTGTCCATGGTTACGGCCAACCCGTAGCCAACAAATCATTCATAGCCACCTCAGGTCAACTGACTCACTGGTCACTGGTCACCACTGCCAAGAGATAAATATAAAAACCCCAGCCATTGAGTTTGCACTAGATAGAAGGTGGGATTTTCGCCTGGAAAACCAAACCCAGTGACGTAGGGAAATCTGGAAAAACGCGCAGCTATATGATATAGTCGAGCCATTGCTGGTGCCATCACTCTTAACCTACGACAGCAACGATTTTTACTGATTGTATCTGCAGACAAAGATAACTCGCTTGGTCGGTAAGGTTTGCTTGATTGGAATTTTTGCCAACATCTATATATAAACTCCTCACCACTGTCGTCAGTCTATTAATCAACAGGCGGTCTATGAATGAATGGAGTCCGACGATTATGAAATGCTATTTGAAACGATGATTCTTCCAGCTGCCATCGAATGCATGAATGATGGGATCTAAGTCTGAACAAAACATTAACAAAAAATCAGTTAAGACGCCACTTGCCATTCCAGCGAGGCTCTCTGCTCTAGAAGATCATTCACTTGGTTAATTCTTCTTCTGATTTTGACTTCTTTATACGCTTTTGACAGACTGCGACGTCACTTGATGGGGTTGCTCATCTCGGCTGCTCGATTCGCACATTCAACGGTTTTTTTTTCTGTTTTTGTTTCTGTTTCTGTTAATAATTATTTTTTATTTTTATTAGTAGTGTAAAGCTGGGAGCTTTGTTATTTTAATTAATGCCGATTAGGTGCGAGGCACGTTTTAATGCCGACGCAGCGTTTCTTTAATTTCAGTTGTTTTATTGTAACTGTTGTTGCTGTTGTCGATGTGGTGTGGGGCGATGTTGACTGTGTAAAGCTGACTGGTCAATAATTCCCCAAGTTGGCCGGCCACTTATCATAGCCAATTGGCAATTGCCTTGAAGCTGGCATTTTTCCCACACTTGCGCTCGGTTTCGCTTCGCTTTGCTTTGCTTTGCTTTGATTACAGCGTTTACATAGCCGTAAGCTCTAGACATGGGCTTGGAGTCTAAGGTTCTGGAATCTGCCGGCTCGCGGCTGACGGCTGACGGTGGCTACGACGATAGGGAATGGAAATGGGAAATAGACAGCAGCAGCAGCAGAAGCAGCATCAGCCAAACCAAACCGGTTAGCTTGAGGCGTTGCTGCTGCTGATGCACTGCAGCAGCTCCGGAAGTCGCCCAGCCCGAGGCCACTTTGTAAATTCTACGTTAGAGAGCCCGACTCGGCTAGACAGGGTTGGAGCGCCACCAGCCATCAGCCATCATCATAATCGGTGAACCATCGCGCAGCTCATTAATCTTTTGTTTATAAGAGTTGAGTTGAAAAATTATTATCAACGTCATTGGAAGCTCTTATACCTATAACAATTCGCATTGTCTTAAGGTTCAGAGTTTCATACCGGTTTCCATCCCTGTGCGGTCGCTGCTACCGCTACTGTCACTGCCACTGCCACTGCCGACGACGCGGCAGATGCGATGCGGCCACCATTCCATTGATAAAGTCAAAAGTGGCCTAAGGTCTGAGCTCAGTAGCTAACTGACCGTCGAGATGCAGAGATTATTGTCCAGCAAGTGCAGCCCCGGCCTGCTGCTAGTTCAACTCTGCGGGCCGGCTGCAGTGCTAGTGATGATGATGGCCCTGCTGCAGTTGACCGCCACACTGGCGGCGACACCACCGCGTCCCCACGTCGAGTATTGCGTCCCGAAGCTATGTGAGTTCTTCAATGGCAGCCACCTGGTGCAGTCTTCGCACATCGGCTGTGGCAACAATGGCAGCTTCGGCACCGGTTGCGGTCCGCAGGCGAAACTTCTGGAGATGAGCGAGCGACGTCGTCAGCTCCTGCTGGACATGCACAACCTGGCGCGTTCCAAGGTTGCCAGCGGCGAGCTGAGCGGCTACAATAGCGCCTCGCACATGCCCTTGCTACGCTGGGACAAGGAGCTGGAACTCTTGGCCGGTCTGCATGCCAAGCGTTGTCAGTTTGCCCACGACCAGTGCCGAAACACGCCGCGCTTCCCGTTCAGTGGCCAAAACATCGGTTACTTTTGGATTGGACGCGAGTTCAAGTCGCATTCGAAGCGTATGAAGTCGTTCGTGATCAACTGGTTCAGGGAGTATCTGGATGCCAACCAGAGCTTTATCGACAGCTACCATCCTCATCCGCAGGGGTAAGTTCCAATGCTTCTTGGATGTTGTTCGCAACTTAAACCTGCTTCAATCCCAGCAAGAAGATCGGTCACTTCACCCTCTTGGTCTCGGACCGCGTGCATCGCGTAGGCTGCGCTGCAGTCAGATTCCTGGAACCCACTGCTAATAGATTCCAGTTCCTGATGACCTGCAACTATGACTACAACAATATCTTCAACGAGCCTATCTACCATTCAGGCCCTGCGGCCTCCAAGTGCGCCTCGCATCGCGTCAGCGTCAAGCATCCGGCACTGTGTGACTGGAAGGATCCCACCCAGGACTACGATAGCGAGGAGAGCTCTGAAGACGGCAACACGCTAGACAACAATATTCCCCTCTAGATAGCCATGACACCAGTCCTTGGTCCTATTCGCATGAAAACCAAATATCTAGGATAAGCCGACGTCACTCTTCCCCAGGATTAATGTCACGTCGACAACCAACCATCTAGGCGACGTTCGTTTCCTCTAACCTTCTATTGCAGCGGTCAAGCTGTGCTCTTTTGGGGACAGGGGATTCCATAAGCTCCAATGTAAACTTATAAACTTTTATTTTAAAACTCAAACTCAGAAAGGTTGGGATTCCATTTGCCCTAAGAATAAATATATAAAACTCATCGAATAGTCGTCACTCGTCTCGGCTGCTGCTTCAATCGCGTTTTACATGTCAAACACATTAAATGGCGGCAGCGAAGCGGTGGTCGGTGTTGTTACAGGCTGCGTAGTCCTAGGAGTGGTTGGTGTTGTCACAGGCCAAGTTTGCTTCTGAGTTGTTGGTGTCGTTACAGGCTGCGTTGTCTGAGGAGTTGTTGGCGTCGTTACAGGCTGCGTTGTCTTAGGAGTTGTTGGTGTCGTTACAGGCTGCGTTGTCTTTGGAGTTGTTGGTGTCGTTACAGGCTGCGTTGTCTTAGGAGTTGTTGGTGTCGTTACAGGCTGCGTTGTCTTAGGAGTTGTTGGTGTCGTTACAGGTTGCGTTGTCTTAGGAGTTGTTGGTGTCGTTACAGGCCACGTTTGCCTCGAAGTAGTTGGTGTCGTTACAGGCTGCGT
>JAWNPV010000675.1:0-15789 GCA_035078785.1 Collessia kirishimana
TGCCAGAGGAGCTGGGGGTGAAGGAGGATTAGTGGGTTTAACTATTAAAATTTCACCTGTGCGGCTGTGTGTGTGTGTGTGTGTGTGTGTGTGTGTGTGTGTGTGTGGAGCGTGTTGTTAGCTGGTTGTGTGCTTACCGGCGGAAAAATGAAAATTGACTTTGTTTGGATGCTTCCAACGCTGACTGTTGAGCTCAGTTTGGATACCTCATGGAGCTAAGCTGGAGCTGAAGATGCTGAGTCTACAGGAGATTGAATGGGACAACAGGGACCTGGACCTGGACATGGACACGTTGTTACTACGCTGCTGTGTCTATCGACAGTCCCAGCTGATAGCATCGTCTTGCTGCTCCTCCTCATCGGACACGAGACTGAAGCTGTCTTCACACCACTACACAGCACTACACACCACTACACTGTACTACACTCCACTAGACTACACTCCGCTACACTCTACGCCTCTCCACACCACTTCAGTTCACTTTACTTTACTTTACTTGACGTTACTTTACCTTTCCTTACACTGAAGTTGCGTTCAGCTGAGCTCCGTTGAGCTCCGTTTCATTTACAGTCGATGGCACGCAATATTGTATCTGTAGCCTGTAGCCCGTAGTCCTGCGTCCTGCGTCCCGTGTCCTGTATCTATAGAATTTTTGTTCTCCTCGGTGGTTGCTGCGGCAATTGGGCTTTGGGGGGTGAATTCAGCTTGTGCGTCTGACTGGCGGTGGGTGTCGATGTGTCTGTGTGTCGGTGCGTCTGTGTGGCGGCCGCCTTGCTGCTGCTACTGATTTCCAACGTGTTGTAATCCCATTTGCAGGATTGCGGATTCAGGAATCAATTACGAATTTAATTTATAATAGCGAACGCATCGTGCACAGGAAGCACGAAATTTAGTGCAGCACTTGGTGGGCAGATGAGTGCTGACTGACTGACTGACTGGGTAGGTGGGTGGGTGGATGGGTGGCTTTAGGGTGGCCCAACAATGAAGTGCGGAGAATGATATCTTATTGATTTTACCTCTGGCTCAAGTGTTGGCCACACTTCTAAGCCTGCAGGGGGAGGCAGTGAAGCACAGAGAGCGAGAGAGAGAGAGAGGGAGATGGAGAGCAGAAGAGGGAAAGTGGAAGTGGGAGCCGCAACTTCCTTGAGCTTTTGTTTGGCGCCCTCCCAAAAAAAAAAACAAGAAAAAACTTCAACTTGATGCTGTCAAGTCAAACACAGCGGCAGAAACTTCACTGCTAGGCAGCCCCCAACCGCCCCCAACCGCCCTGTGAACCTGACAATGTCAGCTGCAGTCAGTCCATGGAGTTTACCAACCAACCAACCAACGAACCAACGAACCCACGAACCAGCCAACCAACTTGGCTTTTTTCCTTTTTGACATTCCACGAATGATTTGGCCACAAAAGTTGTGCGTCTTGAAGTTGCCACTTCTGATGCTTTTGCTTCAACCACCATCGCCCACCACCGCCGTCCATCGTCTGGAGAATTTTTTTGTCTAACAATTTGGCGCATTTTCACGCTTTTTGTTTGTTTTGTTAACATTAAGAAGAAAAACACTTGACAGTTTCGTTCTTCTTCCCCCTCATTTTTGGCCCCCATTTTTTCTCTGATTTTTTCTTGGATTTTTTCCCTCCTGTTTTCCGTTTAATTGCTATGCAAATTGACAGACATCAAACGATCTTTAAGTAACTTTAAATAGCTCAAAGGTGGACAGCAGCTCAGGCTCATTAGTCTCTGACTTTTCTCAATTTTTTCGGGGTGAGGAGACAGGAAAACAGAAATTTTAATTACAACTTTCTTGGGTGAGAGCGAGAGTGAGACAATCGACTGTCGATTCCCTGCGATATCCTAATCGAAATCGTGTAGAAAAAGCCGAAAAACTCTAGTGGAAATCATAGGGAAAAATCTCATCCCCCTTCGGCGTTGCCTTGGACATCCTGCCAACCCATGAGTCATGCTTAGTCCTGGGCCAGGAGGCAGCATCACTTGGCACTTTCAATGCAGCATCATAATGGCCGAGAGGAGATTTCTTTTCTTTTCTTTTCCTTTCTTTCCTTTCTGTGCAGCTTTTTTGTTTCCCTGCTTTTCTTCGTCTTTCTTTCCCTTTTTTCTGGGGATGAATGCCAAGGACTGTGAGGGGCTGCACAGTGGGGCAATGGCAATGGCAGCGGCAGCAGCAGCAGCGGCCATTGTCTGTGACTTTTACATTAATGAGTTTGTTTTTATTTATAAGTGTTTCCCCCAGCCCCTCTCACCACGCCGCCCATTGCCATTCCATTTGACATGGCCGGGGGGGTCCTTAAGGTCCTTTGTGAGAGCCAGAAGGACAATGGCGGCCACATTACTGGACTTGCCACGCTCAATTTCATTTGATGTGATCAGAAATCTCACAATTTTGCACATTTTTAGTTGATTGGTCAAGAGCTTGCTGTCCGCTGTCTGCCTTTGTCCACTGCTGTCCTCGTTAACGTCTTTGGTGGTCAACACAACACCACACAGCAGTGGGAAGCAAAAAAAAAAAAAAAACAAGAAAAAACAGAAGAGAATTGAAGAAACACACGGCCCATTAGTCGACACGCAATGCTGCCTCCCTTCGTCCTTTGCCTTGTTCGCTTACACTGAAGTGTTTACAATCCGCACCTACTAGGAGCTGCTTGGAGTGTTTGACCTGCCAAAGGTAGCCCAACCAGCCAGCCAGCCAACCATTGAGCCCAGTTGAATCGCGTCCTCCTACCCTTTGATGTCTACTGTTGCTCCTGCTGCTCCTGTTACTGCTGCTCCTGCTGCTGCTGTTGCTTTTTCTTTTTACTGCTGCGTCTGCTTTGTGTTGCCCATAATTGCCGTATGCGTCGTCAACCTGGCGCCCCTTTTCTAATACCCTTTCGGGTCAGCATGAAGCATTTAGCTTTCTTCATACAGTTGGTCAACCAGTTAGAAGATCCCTCTGGTCTCTGTCATGCCCCAGACCCTGGATATTCCTAGGAGATTGAGGAGCTTTTCTCAGTCATTTAATTTTATATTTTTCAAGGCCATATAGCTGCCCTTTAGTAGACCCTATAGCTGTCTGAATTTGAATTTATTTACAACACCAATTCAACCTTAAAGAGCTCTGAACTAATTCACATGTCTGAAGAGAATTCAGTCCAGCTCAGGGCCCTAGATCATATAGCTGTCATGCAGCTAACAGGGGATTTCCCTTAACCCTCTAAGGCCAACCAAGGCACACAAGCACACGCAGGCACACAGGGGTTAAGGGGGAGGAGGGTTTTCCTAATGAGCTGGCGCCTCTTAGACTCGTCTAACTTTTCCATTTTTCAATTCAGTTTTCTTTGCTTTTCCCTCTTTTTTTTTTTTTTGCATAATAAAACGGAAAAGTTTTGCTTTTTAGCGCATCGTTAAAAGTTGCTCCAGGTGTCATGTTTTCATTTACACTTGGCATTGTTGTTGCTGCTGTTGCTGTTGGTGTTGCTGCTGTTGGTGCTGCTGTTGTTGGTGCTGCACTGCATGGTGCCAAAGCTCTGTTGTTGAGTTTTATGAGTGCAGTTAGAGCGAAACGGACTGAGGCAGATAGTCCATGCAGACACCCAGCCAACCAGACAGCCAGTCAGCTGCAGCTAAACCCAGCAGAAGGCAGCAGGCAGCAGCAGGCAGGCAGCAGCAGCAGCATTGGAGCTGCCATGAATGCCAACAATTTTCCTAAAAACAAAAAAAAAAAAAAAGCCAAAAAGAAATCATGAAAAGCAAAAAGAAGAGGAGAGCAGAGCAGAGCAGGAAGAGCTTGGAAACAATGTGCCAGGACATCAAGTGGACAACATTGTTGAAATTCCCTTTGATAAATGTTTAAAGAAGACGCCGAGCAGCCAACCAGTCAGCAGGTGAAATTAATTTCCATATGGCAAAGGGTAGAGGAAAAACCACATTCGAATGTTTTGCGAAACAAACTTTTCGACCAACAAACTCATTGGTAATTACATGTCCCTCGGAGCGTCTCTGTGATTTGACAAACAAACTGTTGTTGGCCAAACTATGCAGGGGAAACCCCCCTTCCCCGACTGCTTGGAGTGGCCATCTGGGCTAATCAACAGCCCTGGTTATTCAAAATAATTGCCAAAGTCAAGTTGTTACTCAAGGGAAAACTTTTACTCTCGACTGCGGTGGGCAGGGCAAAGAAAACAGTCAACCAACAGTTTTTCGTCGGTTTTTCTTGAGTCAAATGCTGCTCACATGAGTGCTAAACAGCCTAGGAGAGTTAGTTAAATCATCACCAGAAAGTAATAAAATTTCCCTTGAAAATGTCCATTAGAAGTCAAATGTAACGAGAGGTTGCCCAGGTGGAGAAGCAGTTGAGGGCAGCTGAAAAGTGTGCTATGAAAAATGTTGAATCTTTAAGGATCCCTTCAAGGGTGGAATTTCTTCTTGAAGGTTTTTTATTTCGTTAATTAATTTTAGGGGAAATATTTCCAGATTTTTCTAGCTGTCAGAGTAACGGATATCGATTCTGTCTGGCTAATCAGGTACAACGAAGTATCCTTGTTACGCCTCCTTCTTTTAGGCTTTGTGGAAAACTAAATTGGCAAAAACTTGATACGTTTTTCTCCTCTAAATACTTGAAGTGCAACAAGCAAACTTGTCCTGTTCGTAGGACTAAAATCTATAATTTAAATAATTAGGAAAAAAAATGGAAATAAATTCTCCAATGAAAGGCTATAAACACACCCACAGACACACACACATGCAGGAAGGGGGGGGTATAAATGTCATTCAACATGTGTGCAAGAATCCTGCACACAACGGTGTGTCCTTTTCTGCAATTGCTTTTCCTTTGTGTTGCTGCTGTTGCTGTTGCTGCTGCCTTTGGCCTTTGATGGGGCAGCACTGGAGCTGGTGGTGCTAGGTGGGGTCCTGGGGGTCCTGGGGGTGTCCTGGCTGGTAGCTGGGATTGCTGCAGACACATTTTGCCAGCAACAAAAGTGTAGGCGACTTGATGGCGGCAAACTGTGACGACAAGCGACAGCAGCAACAGCAACATCGGCAGCGACAGAGACAGAGCAACACACCGACTGCTGTAAGACTTACATGGGTCTCCCTGTTTGCGTGTGAGTGTGTGTATGGGTGCGAGTGTGCTGGTATGTGTGTCTATTTTGTGAGTGGAAAATTGTCAAGTGTTGGTGTTGGTGCTGCTGTTGGTGCTGCTGTTGGTGTGAATTTTGTGTACTTGGCCACTCCTTTTACTCTGCCAACTGGCAACTGGCAACCGACGACAGAGGACTCACAGGACTCTGAGGACTCAGAGGACAGACGAGAGTATCGATGCGAGGCGATGCGAGGCGACGCTCTGCGAGTCTTGGCCAATCGCTTGTGTAAACAGTCGCCGCCAGTGGAGACGAGGCGTTGGGTGGTGGCCCCCATTCTACCCTCCCCTTTGCTTGCCACCTTTTTATTGCCTCAGCTATGTGTGCTGGTGTTGGTGTGCTGGTGTGTGTGTGTGGCTTTTCACACACAACGTGTTGGAACGGCTAAAGGAAGCGCTTTGCTCTTGAGTCGGCAGCGAGCTGCATAGCCCCACCGACCCTCGACCGTCGACCGTCGATTATTCATATAGAAAGTTGTGTTTGCTTAACATTTAGCTCAGAGCTGACCAGCCAGCTGGCTGACTGAGGTTTCCTTCGTGACACGAGGCTTAGAAGGGATCATCGGAGGGTCACTTGACCTGGCTGGGCAAGCGGAGTCTGTGTAGCTGCAACTGCAAGTTGATTTTTCTTTGCATTTTTCAATTAAAATTTTTTAAATTTCCTAAGCAATTTGCAGTTGCTGGGGAGCTGGGCAGCTGCTGCCTCCAATATAAAAAGCAGAAAATTAAGTTGAAAAATGCTGAATTGAGCAGTGGAAAACACGCAACTCATTGGCGCATCTCTACTTTTAGAGCTTCGACAACCATTTTATCTTGCCACATTGTTTGCTGCTGCTGCTGCTGTTGCTGTTGCTGCTGCTGCTGCCGCCTCTGTTTGCACCTTTTGCATTGCCCTGCGGCGGCCTGGCAGGGCGCGGCGTGCAAAAACGCTTTTGTGTGTTTAATTGCTTGTGAAGAGCGCTTTTCAATGGAAAACACAGCAGCAACAGCAGCAACAGCAACAGCAGCAGCAACAACAATAAGCAGCCGAAAGCCAAAGCTCTAGTCCTATCCGTTGTACAAAATTCTTTTCAGTTCCATTGACCGCAATCAGTTTTTACACTCGCCGGGCTGCTGTTGCCTCCCCCTTTGGAAGCCCTGGAGAAAGTTTTCCCTCAGACACTTGAGGCAACAACAGCGACAGTTTAACACATCGCACAGGCAATGCAAAGCTCTGTGCAGGCTTCACACGTTCATTGCTGCCAGATAAGACCCGAAAACTATAGCATACTTTTCAGCGCAGGACTACAAAGCAAGCAGAGTAAATCTCGTTGCTTTAAAGAGAATTTTTTAATGAAGGCAGCTGTAACCACTGAGTAACGAGACTTTGGACTTTTCCAGTTAGACAAACACAACTTGGTGAGGCTGTTTAGGTCACTGGGATACTGTTTTCCCTATAATTTTGAGGTTATCAGGATCCAGATGCCCTTTGGGAAAGATTTTCCACTAGAAACCTTAGCCAGCTACACAGTTTTTTTGATACACAGCAAGTTAGGGCTGCCACAACGACCTCTTTTAGACGGGCAATCGTATAACTGGTCCGCCGGCTCTCTGTTCTGCTCCAGATTGACTAGCAGCTGCTCCTGGTAGATTTATTTTCTAGATGATGAAGGAGAAAAAGTAAAAACAACAGACGACTTTAGCGTTACCTAGATTTGCCACACAGAGCTGCACACGCACACACACACACAAATATCTATAGATAAATACACACATACAATGTGCGTGTGTGTGTGTGTGTGTGCATGCATAAAATAACCAGACAGAGGAGCAGACAAGGCAATGCAAACAACAAACTGGTTGTCTGTGCGCCACTGTATTCCACTGGCTGTTTGTGGCTGCATGTGGCTGCCTGTGTGTGTGTGTGTGTGTGTGTGTGATAGACAGGCGTAAAGTTAATTAAACAATAAATACTCACAAACGCACACACGCAGCCACACACACTGCACCTACATAGAGATGCGTTAAAAATGGCGAAAAACTACGGGAAAAGGATTCACTTTGGCACAGCGTGGCGTGAAATTCAACACAACAACACTCAGACACACACAAACCTCATGCACACAGGCACAAGTGGCCAGCGTGTGTGTGTATGCGTGGCTCTGTAATTGAGCAATTGTAAAGCGGCCGGCCCACTTGGCCCCTCCACATACGCGCCTTGCTGCTCTGGCAATTTACTTGACGCTTAAAAGTAGGCAACAGCCAACAGCCATCAGCCAACAGCCATCAGCCAACTGCGAACTGCCAACAGCCAGCAGTCAACAACCATGTGTATGAGTGTGTGTGTGTGTGTGTTAACCGCCAGCAGTTATTATTTAAGTTTGTTTTAAGGCTTTTGATTTGAGTAGAGAGCGCAGCACAGCACAAGGGTTTGGCAGCTTAAAATTTGCACTTGATTAACCGCTCGATGGCAATTTTAGCCGATGATTTCGTTGCCTTAAATAAGAAGCGATCAAGGGTGTCTTTCCCCACTAGGTTACCCCTTAATCCTTTGGTTTTTGGCTTCCTTATTCAACTGAGATGCCCTGCAGTCGGCAGGACTCTGACGGGAGTTCTAATTGGATTGCCATCGCCATTGCCATCGCCATTTTACAAGAAATATAAATGGGAAACCGAAATAAATTCACACACACACACACACAGACAGACAGAGGCAGGCATGGCCAGTTGCATGTACATCGATTGTATATAGTAGTCTAAGGCGTCTAAGGCAGCCGGACGTGCCTTCGTGTGTGTCTGTGTGTGTGGTTGTGCACATGCATATTCATGTGCTTAGAATATACTATGCAGCTCACAAGTCGTTGCTCGGTATACCAAAGTCCTTTGGACCCCCCCACTGCCACTGTCTGTTTGTCAGCTCTCTCTCTCTCTCTCTATCTCTCTCTCTGTATACTTGGCCATGTGTGTGTGTGTGTGCTGTTTGCTTCGTGTCTTACAGAGTCAATGTTTATATAAGCGGCAGCCAGACACTTATTATGTCGCTATTATGTTGATGATGCCACTTTCTATGCACCATTTTGTTATTTGTTTGTTTGCCATATGGATTTTCGTCCTTTCAAGCTATACACAGATACACAGATACAGCTACAGTTACAGTTACCTCAACGGCCGTTCACAGACAGCTGCAGTTACAGCTGGTTAAGGTGGCTAAGTGATTGGAGTCGCTTAGTTAATTCCTAAGAACTGGCGACTGTTGGTCGAGGGATCTTGAATAGAATTTTACTGTGACTTTATCTGGGTTCCTAAAGAAGCTTTTAAGCTGTTTCAAGGAAACTGGACTCAATTGGGAGTAAAGAAAGTAGACAAATGTAATTGTAGATAGATAAATATATAGATAAATCAATGGATCGATAGTTGAATAGAATGATGGATGGATAAATAGATAAACGAATAGATAGATAAATACAGGAATAAATATATGGACAGATAATTAGCTAGATAAATGTATAAATAAACAGATAGATATTTAAATAAATAAATGGATAGATAGATGGATAGATAGATGGACAGATAAACAAATAGATAGATAGATAGAAAGATTGATAGAAAGATAGATAGATGGGTAGATCACTAAACTAATAGATAAAGGGATACATAATTAAACAGACAATAAGATATATAGGTAGATAGACAGATAGATAGATAAATAAATAGATGAATAAATGGATAAGTATATGGTAGACAGATAGACAAATACACGATTAGCAAACCAGATAGACAGATAGCTATATAGATAGATAAATAGATACATAAATAGATAGATAGATTGGCCAATATATAGATAGATAAACAAATAGACATTTAAACAGATAGATAGATGGATAGATCACTTAATTAATAGATGGATAGAAAGATAAATGGACAGACATTTAGATATACAGGAAGACAGATAGATAGATAAATAGATACAGAGACAGGTAGACGAATAAAAGAACAGATAGATAGATAACAAGATGGATGAATACATAGATGAATAGATAGATAGGGGGATAAACAGATAAATAGTAAGACAGATAGATGCATAGATAAATAGATGGAGAGACAATTAGACGCCCAAGAAGATAGACGGACAGCTAAATAAGTAAATAAATAGATAGATGGGTAGATAAATGGATAGACAGACAGACTGATAGATAAACAGATAGATAAGTTGGTAGATAATCAGCTAGATAAACGGATAGACAAATAGATGAATCAATAGAGAGATAGATAGAGAGGAAAATAGACAGACCGAGAGACCAAGTTGAGAGGTAGATAAATATATTTAATCAGATATAAATAAATAAATATGTAGATAGATAAACGTACAGATAAATAAGCGTCTAAGCGTAGATTCAATGCCAGCACAGTTGAAAGCTTTTCACGGCTTTATCAGTGTCCCCCACCCAAGAGTCTGTTGATTGAGGCAGAGTCCATCGGGATACTGAATAAGCTGCGATGAATTTTGTTGAGATTTCATTTGTTGGACTGCGAAGCGGGGTCTGGCAGCCCGGCAGCCTGGCAGCTCTCTACACACTATGGCAGACCAGAAAGCAGACGCCATTTGTAAAGTGTTAACCCATTCGTTGTCACCTTTTAGCCCCCAAAACATATTTAGATAATTTAACGCGCGTTGCTCGTAAATTTTACACGCACACACAGCCACACACAGACACAGCCACACACAGACAGGCATCTATGCAGACGCACAAGCCAACTAAACCATGTTAAGCAAATAAACAAGCTCAACACACACACACACTCATACGGACAGACAGACCGACAGACAGCAACACACAGCAGCCAGTCAAATAAACGCCGCCAAATAAAGTTTTTGCTGATAATTATGAAGGCAAAGTGCATACGTGTGTGTGTGCGTGTGTGTGGTGGGCTAGAGATGCATGTAAATTGAGTGGAGAGCTGTGGTGCATCCATGTAGGCGTTGGTGTGTGCGTGTGTGTGCGTGTGTTGGTGTTGGTGTTTGTGCACATAAACTTTTAATTAGCTACAAAGCGCCAAAACAGGCTACAAAAAAACAAAAAAAAAAGGGAATAAAAAACAAGCGAAAAGGCCAAATCTGTGCAGAGAGTTGCCCACAGAGAGACAGAGAGAGAGAGAGAGAGACGCACACACACAGAGAGCGAGAGAGGGCGAGCGAACGAGTGAGAGATGGCCGATGTCTGCGCGCTCAACGGATGCGGATGCTGCTGCTGTGTGTTGAAAGCTTTTGTTAAACACACCACAGCCAGCCACCAGAGCAACACACACACACACACACAGGCACCCATACAGATGCATTTAGATAGAGACAGCGGAGGGCCAAAACTAATCAATAGACAAAGCCACTGGCTACGGCAGAGAGCAGCACTCGATGGTTAAAATTCGTAACTCTAATGTCTGGTGGCCAGTTGTTGTCGGCATTTTTCGTTGGTTGTTTTTCGCACCTCGTTTATGTGTTTTTCGATTTTTGTTTTTCTTCCTTCGTTAGCCTCCCTGCACCCCTTGCACCCATTCGATTTGCTTTGCAAATGTTTAACTAACCGTTGTGGGGGGGGAATTAAATAAAATACCAAAGACCAGGGGGGCCAGGGGGGCCAGGGGGGTTGGTAGGAAGTACAGAGAGAGGGGCGTCCAGTAATTATGGTTTAGTTGGGCAAGAACTTTAGTTGATTAACTTGGAGAGAGAGAGAGAGAGAAACTCTGTGGAAAACATTTTTATACTGCCAACAGCTGGCTGTGTTCTTCCACCTTACATCATCTGAAGTCTATGATCTAATGAAGCTACCCAGGTTATTCCCTTGGGATCCCTCTAGTTTCCTTGGCCTTCATAGTTTGCCCCTCTGGGAGTCCACAATGCAAAACCGTTGATGAACCACTTCGTGGTACAAAACTCAACCGAACAAATTCGTTCTGCCCTCCATCTATGTTGGCTGGCTGGACCAATCCATGTCCAAATCCATGCCAACTAACTAATCGCCTTTCACTTTACACCAATTCATTCAAACACACACACAGACGCACACACAGACAGGCAGGCACACAGATTGCTTTACAAATAGCAACAAGACACTCTCGGTACGAACAGCCTGTCGTAGCTTAGCGAAGCATCTCTTGGCTGTCTCCGTCGTCTCCTGTCCTCCGTCTCCTGTCTACATTGTCGCAATCGTCACACCGTGTCCGTTGGCTCTGCCTCTGCCTCTGTCTCAGCCTCTGTCTCTATCTCAGCTTCAGCCTCAGCCTCTGTCCATGTCTCATCTCATCATTGTCGTATTTTCTTCACCACGACGACGGCGACGCTGCTGCTGTAATTTTTCACACCACACACACACACACACACACCAGACTCACACTCACACCTAGACACACACACAGACACACACATGCATGCATGAAGCACACAAACATTCAGAGGAAAATAAAAACACCGAATGCCCGAATGTTGTCACCTCTTACAACTCCTAAACGAAGGTCCCGGACTCTCCACACCTCACACCCCACACACACACACATAAACACATTTCCCATTCCACAGTGTCCACAGTCCCTCTTCCGTCTCACTCACACATGGGCTTAGTTTTAGGCTTAGGGGTGTAAGCAAGCAAGCAAGCAAGCAGTCAGGCAGGCAGTCAGGCAGGCAGGCAGGGAAGTTTGCTTGCCCTGGTCGTTGCCGTTGCCGTTGCCGTCGCCATTGTGAGGTGTGGTGTTAACTAGCTGGCGCGTCGCTTCGTCTCAATGTGTGTGTGTGTGTGCTCTGTATGCATGTGTATTTGTGGTTAAAACTTGTCACACAAGCTGGAGCTCTGCTGGCTGCCCTCAGCATAGCAAGTCGCTGTCGTCGTCTTCTTCTTGCGCACATGCTTTGTCCATATTGCCAGCCAGCTCCCACACACACACACACAAGCATAGTGAGTGTGTGTGTTTGTGTGTGGAAAACGTGTGACAAAATACATTTGCGTTGCCGTTTTTGCTTTTTGGCGCCGGTCGCGCCGCCTCTGCTCAGAGTCAAAGAGCTTCTTTGTCTGCTTGTGTATGCATGTGTCGTACATGTGCCTGTGTGTGCCTGTGTGTGTGTGTGTGTGCACTGCTTGCCTTTCATTTGCACGCCCCAACGTCTCCAGCTTGCCGTCTCGCTTTCTCTGATGGTCCAACAGCTGGGCACCGTGTTTGCGCAAACTTAGCGTCAAGTTTGTCACACGAACACCAAGCGGCGGCGGCGGCGGCACCCAACTTCTTGCTGTTGCTGCTCTCGCTGCTGTTGTTGTTGTTGCTGCTGTTGCTCTTCTGCTTTTTCGCACTTGCGAATTTGTGCACTGCTTTGCCTGCCTCCTCGCCTCGCCTGGCCTGGCCACCTTCACTGCTTGCCTACTGCTTGGCCTGTCTGCCTACCCGCCTGTGCCGTGCTGTGCTGTGCTGTGTCCAACGACAACATCATGGCAATGGCGATGGCGATGGCGATGGCGATGGCGATGGTGACGGCGACGGCATTCCTTTGGCCCTTTGGCATAAATCGCATCGCAATCGTAATCGCAACATTTACATTTCTCTAGTCAGAAGGAGGTAGGAAGGAGAGGAAGCAGGAAGAAAAGGACACAGCTAAAGTGGCGCTTCCTCCTCAGTCGGGGGCTGCTGGCTATTAAGCTTCACTCAACGTAATTGAAAAGAGTGCAAAGCAAAAGCTTTCAACCTGATGAAAACACATTTCTCGAGCCATGAAAAACCACAGAAATTCGATAACCAACGACCGCTTGACTGTGGAATCCAGGAAACCCACCGATCACAGCTCGCAATGTACAATTAAACGGGGTAATTGGATCAAGGAGGGTAATATCCTTTGGAAAGCTGCCCTCAGAGCCCTTCAGCGTGATCCTGGGCTCAGTGGAAGCCTCTGGGTGGCATCCACTGTGGTGTCTCACTAGCTGAAGCTGTCTGATCTACCGAAAGGTCATTGTAGGTCAACGTTTGTGGCAGGGAAACACGATTTCCAGATTCAGCGTCGCTCACTGCTTGTTTGCTGGATTATCTCTGACCTCCGTCGCCTCCTACCGCCTCCCTCTTGCCCTACACACGCTCACACACACTCACCGAGGGAGAAGAACATTTATCAAATGTCACTAACCAGTCACCCTGGCTACCCTGGTCGCTCTGGTCGCCCTGGTCGCCCTGGTGGCAGCCTTGAGTCGCTCACAGTTTGCAAAACATTTGACCATTGAAGCGCATTTTTCGCTTGCGCGTCATTTGTCAACTCGGCTCGGGTCGTTGGGTATGCGATGGTGGCTGGGCTACATGCTGTGGGTGGTGGCACCGTCGGCTGCTTGCCTACACTGTGATTTACTTTGCTTTACTGCTGCTGCTGCTGCCTCTGTTGCTGCTGCTGCTGCTGCTGAAGCTAAACGAAGAGGCAGCAGAGGGACAGTCGGTCTGGTAAGCAGTCCACAGACAGACAGTCAAGCAGTCAAGTCAGTCAGTCAGTCAGTCAGACAGACAGACACACAGAGATGACATTCTGTGAGCCATTTTTGGTGGCGACGCGCTGCACTCTTGGTGTCAGCTGCCTTGTTACTTCTAACACGATGCCAACGCTGCTTGTCACACGCTCTGGAGCTGACGATTGCGATGCGCGTTGACGCTGCCACCGTCACCGTCACCGTCACTGACGCGCTGCTGCTGCTGCTTCTGGCTGCTGCTGGCTGTTGGCTGGTTGGTTTGCCTTCTTCCTTCTGTCCATTGCCCATTGCCCATAGCTCGTTGCCCATTTTTGTAGCTCTGTATGCGAGCGTGTGTGTGTGTGTCGCTGCTGTTGTTTTGTTTGTAGACACAGCGACACAACGACACAGCGACACACACACACACACAGGCAAAGAATTGAACTCAACACAACACTTTTGAGTGTTTGGATTTTCTTATTGGAACCGGCTTTGCCTTGGCTTCTCTCCACCACACAACAGCTCTGACCTGCTCTTACTCGCACACACCCGACCCGACCCGACCCACTCACTCACTCGCTCGCTCGCTCGCTCTCTCCCACTTCCACTCCCACTCCCACTCGCTCTCACTCGCTCGCACGCTCTCGCCCATGCAGCAGCGCCAGCAGCTGGCCGCCTGACACAAGCAACACACACGCACACACACTGTCACACCGTCACACTGGTGGACGAACGACGAGCACGACAAGCCTCTCGCTCGCTCACTCGCTCACTCGCATATCGCTCGTTGGCCGCTGAGTCGCAGTCGCGACGTCCGTCGCTCGTCGGCCGTCGGCCCTCGCTCGTGTGCTGTGTGCCGTGTGCGGTTCGTCTTCGGGGGTTGCACTGCTTGCGCTCGTATGTGTGTCTTCCAGTTTGGAAGCGACCGGCGTGTAGTTCGTATCGGGCGTGCGTCGTTTGTTTTCTCGTTGCTTTCCGTCTCGGTTTCCTTCACACAAGACACACAGAAAAGCGTCGTGTTGTCCGGTTCCTGCTACCGCTACACTGCACTGCACTGCACTGCATTGTTGTTGCTGCTCATTATCCTACCGCTTAACCTAAGCTGAATGTTTTTTTTTTTTTGTATTTGTCGCCTTCCCCCCTCCGTTGGCCCACCGTCGACGATTGTTGTTCTCCTATCGGTCTGGCCCTACAACAACGACAGCAACATCAACAGCAGCAACATCAACAGCAGCAACAGCAGTAACAGCAGCAACAACAAGGTTTGCGTCGCGCGTTTGCCTCGCGGTTGCGGTTTTGCCGCCGCCAAAACACAGAAACGTGAACGAAACACAAAACAGCAAACCGAATTCGCCCCACTGAGAGAAAATATTTTGTGTTTTTTTTTTTTTTCACTTTGTTTTTACTGTAGAAAGCAACCAAAAAAAAAATACTAAAAAAAAAAAGTTCAAAAGGAAAACTGCAACGTGTGCAACCTGTGCGTGCGTGTGCGTGCGTGTGAGTGTGTGTGCGTGTGTATATAACAGTACCTGGGTGTGTGACAATTGAGAAGGCGGCAGCAGCAGCTCCTTCGATCCTCCAGCCTCCAGTCTCCATCAACAGCTGCCGCTTAAAAAGCAAAAGAAAAAAACAAACAAAAAACAAACAGAAAAAATCCGAAAAGGAAGAAAACAAACTAAAAACAAAAAAAGGAAAACGAATTGAAATTTTCTGCGTGACGCACATGTTGAGGAAAATTGTAATGTAATGAGATACGACGTCCAGGAGCTGCTACTTCATCAGTCTGCTGAGGATCCATTCGCCAGATTCGCAAATGGGATGGCCTATCATCCATTCCTGCAGCTAACGCAACGACCCACTGACTTCAGCGTCTCCTCGCTGTTGACGGCGGGTAACACCAACACCAACAGCAGCGGCAACAGCAGCGGCAACAGCAACACCAACAGCAACAACAACAACAACAGCAGCAACAACAGTAACAGTAACAACAACAGCAGCAGCAGCGGCAGCAACGGTCTATCAGCAGCAGCGGCGGCGGCCCTCAGCTCGCCAACGGGCGGAGGCGTTGCGGAAGCCAGTGGAGTTGCTGCCGGCGTTGCCAGCTATCGAGGCTCCCCATCACAGCTTTCGCCCCAGAGCAATCACAGCAACAACAACAACAACAATCATAGCCAGCAGAACAACAACAACAACAACAGCAGCAGCAACAATAACA
>JAWNPV010000679.1:0-15732 GCA_035078785.1 Collessia kirishimana
CTTTACGTTCCTGTGCTCTAGGTACCCGTTGTTTTTCTTAGGTTCCATCCTCTTCTGTTTGTAATTCTATCCAGTTTTTGGTTTTTAGTCATCGGGGTAGACGTAGGGTATTCAGCTTTGCGGGACGATGGCATTTTGACAGTCTTGGGCACTGCATCGATAACCATAAATAAATGAACACTGCGGAAACGTAGGGCCAAATTGCCTGGCCCTGGCTTCCCCTGTGCCTTCCCTGTGCTTCCCGTCTGTCCATCTGCCCCTTTGGGGTGTGAACTAATGGCCAACTGTTTGGAATTTGAATTGCGAACTAATCTGTGAACGACAACGACAACAACGACGACGAGCACGAGCACGAACATAAACACGACCACGACAACACTTGACAATTTCAATCGTCACGCCATTGCAATCAGTGAGGGTAATTAAGTACACAAGTCGGCTGCTCTCTAGTCGGAGACTGTCTTAAGGCGCTATAGTGTGCCGACTTGATGTATGACTGGATTAAGCCAACAATTTTCCAATCGAGGTGACAACCATCTGCTTTCAGCACTCGTTCAGAGTCGTTTGCAAGTCCGTTTGTTTGTAACACATTAAGCAAGCAGAAGTCCTATCGCTTCCATCCATCCTGTGCATGGTTCTTGGGCAAATTGTTCGTTTCCAAGTTAGTTTATGAAAGCCCCTTGTAAAACTATCTCTTTCCAACCAGTCCTAGACCCTGACCCATTGATGACACTTGAGGTCTCTCTTTCTGTCTCTCGAGAATTTGCCCGAGTTGTGTCAATTTCCCTTGCCGAGTTGCCACCTAGGAACCGGTGTTTGCCCTGTTGGCTGACTGGCCGGTCGGGGCACATTGTATGTGGTGTTGTAGCCACAAGCCGACATATTTTTTTATGGCACTACAAGGTGGTGGCACACACACCGGAAACACTGGCGAGTCGAGTTGAGTCTCATGCACGTGTGTGAAAATCTGTAGTCCGCCAAACATTAACTAAATTGTAAATGAAACTTTAACTGTCGTTGGGTTGTAACGTCGTCCTGCCAGTCTTGGTCCTCCCACCCGACAACTGTAAGAGTTAAATATGTGCGGATATTGTTGCTGTTGTTTCTTGTGACGCCGCCCCACCACTGATGCTCCAATGTCAGCGTAAACAAAGAAAATGTCACGGAAATAACTGAGGATTAGATTGATGGGTTTTCTGCCAAGCCAAGCGGCTGCCCTCGAAACTCAACTCGACAACCGAGACCACCGAGCAGGCAGCAAGGAGCAGGGCGTACTTTCAGCTGTCTGTCTGCTCTAGTCCCAGTGCTGCTTCTTGTGTATTTCTGTATTTCAGTACCGAGCTGCCACTGTCTGTCTATCATATTTGATTATACAGTGTCTGCCCCACCCTGACTGCTGTCCAACTGACTGTCCGTCCGTCCTTAAGGCCGTTTTCGCATGTGTTATCTCCTACTGTCACAGACATCTGTAATTAATTTAATTAGTAGCAAGAAATGCGACCAAGAAAATCTTTCACTCATATTCATTTGCCAAAAGAAAAATGTCGACAACGCTTGCTTGCTTGTGTGTGGAGGTGTCTGTGTGTGTGTGAGTGGCAAGGTCACAGGGAATCATGTCTTTGGGTAGTGCGGTGAGCTTGCCTCACTGGATCGTGCGTTGGCTGGCTGGCTGGGTCCTGGGGCAAGGCGATGAGAACCATCGTAATAAAGCACTTTTACTTAAGAATAGTAGATGTTGGATGCGGATACCGGATGATTTCCCCGTAAGCGTTTTAACCTGCGCTATCTACGTGCTTCAAATCAAACGTGGGTTTGCGGCATAGCTGGCTGGTTGGTTGCTTGGTTACTCGGCGGTTCGCTGACTCCTTGGGTTGTTGATAAGGAGACGCGCATTCAAGCAAAGTTGTTCGTTGGCATTCAGCGACGGCTGTTGTGTGACGTGCTCTGCTGGGATCGTTTCATTCATAGTTTATTCATATTTCATTCCATTTGGCTTTCAGTGGGAATTTTTAGCGAGACTTGCGATCGTTTTTTTCTCCCGTTTATTTCGTCACTTTTTATTTCTTCCGTCACACTTTGTCGCTTTTTGTCCCCGCAGATTGTTGACAGATTGTTTGGTTGGCTTTTCCGTTTTTGTTTTTGTTGTTGCTGGTTGCTGTTTTTTGAGTTTGTCAACGAGGTTTTCAGGCCGTGGTGGTCCATTTGGGTAGTGCATACTACTAGGTAGTGAATGCCAGGGTATCGGTCTATACAGCCTTACGTGCCTGTTGCGCAAGGAAAAAAATTAAATGTCAGACATTATCGTTGACATTTATTAGCCTCTACTAAGTGAAATTTTTTGCTTTTGGCTGTCCCCCTCCCCCAACCATAATGTTGTTGCTATTTATGTTTGCCTGGCGCCCCAGTGTGTGTGTGTGTGTGTGTGTGTGTTTGCTCAACACCCTTCCCCACATTAAATATGCATAAGTATCTGTGCGTGTGTGGGAAAGGATTCTTGTGTGTGTGTTGCCTTTAGGTGTGACGGGCTTTGTCGCGTTTAGCGTGGCCCCAGTTGTTGTTATGCTTGTTCTGTTCGTTCGTTATGCCGTTATTGCTTTACACACTGTATATTCTGTAGTCACAGTTCACATTTTTCGTTTCCTTATTCTGCCTGTGTGGCCTTTAGTTGGGCGGCGTCAGGGTGGCCGATGGGTGTGGCCATGCTCGGTCGCTAAAAGTTTGCGTGTCTTGTCATTAAATAATTTCAATAATATTTATTTACGCACACACACACACACCCAGAAATCACAATAATCATAATTAATGTTTAAGCAAGGAAAAAGGATTTCGCGTCCCATTTGAAATGAAAGAAAAATCGGTGACCGACAGGCAGTTTTCAATGCCTGCTACTGCCAACTGCCTAGATCGGCTAATTGGCCTGAAGGAGGAGAACGAACAAGTTGCAAGCATCGTGAGCAACAGCAGGATGCTGGAAATGTTAATTGAAAATACTATGATGCCGAAAGGGCTGAAAAATTATGGGACGTGAATTGCTAGGGGTGACGGCGATTGTCATCACTACGGCGATTGCTATACAATGGGCATTGCCAGCTGATGATGGGTCTGGCTGCCTGCGGAAAGGAAAGGAAAGGACAATGCAAGGGGGGAGATGAATTTGAATTCCAACTGCGAACAGCGACGGACGAACTGTATGGTGAAGCTGGGTCAGGCATGAAGACAAGGGGCAGGGCAACCGGCTTTGTCTGTCTCATCCCTTTATCATATCTCTGCCATCCAATGACAGGAAGCACACAGGCACCATAATAGCTACAACTATGGTCGCTGCGGAAGTCGCACTGCAGCGTCAGAATCACATCGGTGGACAGAATCAGGCGACAGCCAGCAGCAGACTGAGGGCGGCCCCACAACAGCCTCTAGGGCACATACACCCAGCTATGATGCGATTCACCAACGCCAAGGACGCATATTGGTTTGAAAATTTAACGATACAACAACGCGGAGGACGCCTCCGAGCAGACAGACAACCAGCCATTTGGATGGCTTGTAAAATCACTTCATTAGAGTCGCCGTTGGCAGAGCTCCAGGCCGCCTCAGTTCAGCTCAGCTCAACTCAGCTCAGTTAAGTTCAGCTCAACTGTCACGCGTCGTTATCAAGGGCGGAAACTGTGAGGCTTTGTTGGTGGATGTATCTACGCGCTTGTGTGTGTGTGTGTGTGTGTGTGTTACTACATAATTGGACGCCCCTCAATCGAGCCATGTGGGCAGGACACTTTGGCAGCTGCACCTATAATTAAGGCACATTATAAGCCACTCGACAGTCCACCCACCACACTATGGCGGTGGTAAACCACACTACACTACACCACATCACATCACACATCATACAGAGTGGACACAGCTAGAATCTGAAAGACCATGATAACCATCGGGCATTCACAGACTGAAATCACTTTGGCCTGGGATAATGTGCGTCTGGGTGAGTGTGGGTGTGGGTGTGCGTGTGTGTAATTTATGCGCATATGTTGTAGCATAATTCAGGGCATCGCAGCTCATACACAAAACTATGCAATCACAAACCATTAAAACAGCAATATGGGAATGAGACCAGTGGTCAAAGCAGTGGAGCCCCCCAGTAAAGCCGCCTTTGAAATATGCCAGCGCTGGCTTCCAGATTACACAACTTAGTCCAGCTTAGTCCATCTGATATGCTTTTGGCAATGATGTATCGTTGAAACGTGAGGCAGGAGGAAAATAAGCGCGTCGTGGGTCCTTTAATTTACCAAAAAGTGGCAACTTTATTCGACAACAAGAACGAGGAGGAGTAATTCCATATTGGATGCTATTCTCGAAGGTCACCAAGATAGATCAGACCGACCATCGACTCTACTGAATTTGTTGATCTTGGATGTATACGGTTGTTGTGCCGAGCTAATGCTGTCCGAGCTGCCTCTGGCGTTGAAAGATCCTATTAATAGATAAATGACAGCCAGCTAAGACACGTCGGCTCTCTTGCCAATGGTCAATCCTTGAGCATATGGAAGGACACGCTTGAAGCACGTCAACTAAGTTGCAATAAATATTAAACTTGAAAGCTCTTTGGCTCTTATGACTTCTTTGCCTGCAGGCCAATAAAAATGCAAATAAGCACGGAGTTACAATTTAACTGGATAACACACTGGCTGCAGTCACAGCTAGACTAGACCACACGGCCACACATTGCCACATCTCGCCACACAAACAAATTTAATAATCGTAAAATGCGAAAGCGAGAAACAAAGCAACGAAATGAGCAAAGGCAAAGGCAGCAAGCAAGCAGAGCGTGAACAGCAGAGCGTAACATGCAAGCAAGCAACTGAAATGCCAAGGAACTCGTAAAGAACAAGCAAATCGAGCGGGTAGGATGACTTCTGGAGCGGAGGTGATGCGGCAGCTGGCGACGGGCAAGCAAATGCGCTTTCCAGAGGGCAGGCAGGCAGGCAAGCACAGGCAGACACTGCCAAATGACGATAGACAAAGTTGAAATGCAATTGAAAACTTTGCAAAAACAGCAGCAGCTACAGCAAAGGAAATCGCAAGGGGTGTGGAGGGAGGGGAAAGGCGCGTGCAAAAAGAGTAGCTGCGGGCATAAGAGCTTTGCGCTTCTGGGCAACCACAAGAAAATGTCATAAATGTTGACTCTATGTCCTTAGAGAATGCGTTTGTGCTTTAGAAAAGTCGCTAAATTCATATGCAAAACTTTATCAGCCGCGCTAGAGAGCGGCAAGCAGGGCAGGCAACTGCGTGTGGTGAAAGAACAATGCCAATTGGCTCAGCCCGCCGGGCTGGTTTCCCTCTTTTCCTTTTTTTTTCTACTGGGCAGGTCCAGGGAAAACTTGAAATGTTTGCGGTTGTTATTCCTGTCAGTCAGTAGAGGAAATTTTAATTCACATCTGCATCTGACAAGCAGCCATCTGATGATGATAATTTGAATTATTGAACGCTGTTGTCAGCTCTTGGTTTCACTCTCCTCATTCCGCTTGTGGAGTGGAGTATATGCTCCCGCTCGGAGAGCTTCAGCAGCTGAGCATAATTGGTTTTCCAGAGTGTATGGTTTCGAGGCTATGAGGTTTCAAACTTTTGCAGCCGGACAAGCTTAACAAAAGTCTGAACATAGTTTCGTAATCCAAAAAGTTTTGTACAAATGCGTCTTAATTGTTCGTGCCCCGTGCCCCTTGCCCCCTCTTGCCACGAACAGTCCGGTTTAAAACAACATATGCAGCAGTGTAAAGTATGTGCAGCAGTATGGGCAGCACTTACACAGCTCAGCACTTTCTAGGCAATTTGCTGCTAGTTGGGTTTCACATTACATTCGGACAAATGTCGTTTGCTAAATGGTAGTTGAATTATTTCTTATATTTTATACCCTTCCTCCCCCATGGCCTGTATGATAGGAGGCTGCTAGAGCCGCAAACATACTTTATCGAATCTAATTCGAAATGAATCGCAGACAGCGAATACCTGAGAGCAGGTAGCAGGTCGTAGCTCAAATAATGCCTTGGCAGAGGTAATTGGGTGTCGGTGCGCTTCGGCGTCTTTACTTGCTTGAATCTCTGACAAAGTTTTGCTAAATGGCAAAAGTTATCTTGTAAACGCAAAAGATGATGAAGATGCAGCTGCAAATGGAGCCAACTGACTGGGAGGATGGCTGATGGCTGAATGGAGAGTTAGTTGAGAGGAATTATGCAGCAGATCCCGACACAACAGCAGTCAATGTAAGTTGGCTTATTTGCAACACTGGTGGCCCCGAGCTGGAGACGAGCAGAGCTACTGTCACAGCTCGTGAAGAAGTAACAACTAAAAGTTAACTTTGGATAGATGACAGACAGTCTAATATATATACCAGGGGGCAGTAGGAACTATTCGAATATTTATACAGCGAAAACTGCCACTGGCGTTGACTTTTGTCAAATGTCAAGTGAACTGAAGGATAAACATTCATGAAAGGAATATAAATTATCCAGAGACGATAATTTTGGTTAGTGAATTGCGTTGTGGTGTGGGCGGGGGCGGGGGCGGCTGCCAAAGTTACTGCCCTGCTGTCAACACCAAGAAGTTTTTATGTCTTCATTTCTGGCAAGTTTTTTGTAGTGATTTGCTCTGCCCAAACGTCTGCATCTATTTAGCAGAAGCACAACTACATCCCATTCGCCCTTGGTCCTTTGTCCTTTGCCCTCATAAGCCATCTCACATAGCCACGTAATAAATATGGACATTATGACATTATGAAAAACAAAGGCAGCAACAAGAACAGCCAGCAAGAGGACCGGACCAGCGATAGTCCGGCATCTAGAAGCCGTAAACTGAACACATTAACGCCACAAAATTTCGACATAAATGTGACACAAATGTCACACACGCTTATTGATTTTGCCCCCCAGACATACATGCATACTGGAGGTGACAGTGGCAGTGACAGTGACAATGGCGGGACAAGGGCAGGGCAGAGGCAGAGGCAGCAGGGTTAGAAGGGCAAATGACAATTGGTTAGTGTTTCGTGGGGACAGCAGAGGTGATGCGGCAGCTGTGCTGGCCGAAAAGCGGCAAATGTTGTGGACGTTGTTGTCGTCGGCACCATCGACTGGCTGGACTGGGCTGGGATGGCTGAGAGGTCGAGGCGAGGCGAGAACCCCCGCCGCACCACTTACTTTCACATTAGGATTTATTTGTGTAAGGATGGTTGGTTGGTTCAAAGAAGAGGCGACAGCAGTTGTCTCTTTTCTAAGAATATTTTCTTACCCATTGAACGTTTTCTTTCGTCTTCACCCATTTAAGTCGCAAATTGAAACCAACAGCTGTAGCCAGCCGAAGGTGAAAATTGTAATCAAACCAATTTATTTATTTTTTATTTCTTTTCCTATTTTCGAAACGCCAATGGTGTCTGTGTGTGTGTACAAATAATAACTGTATAGCAATTTACTCTACCCGAAGCAGGTCCTTGAAAATCTGCTGCGCCTTCTGCATCCATTGCTTGGTCTGGCTCTTTGAATGTTACTCATTCAACCTCCTGCTTATGTTCATCTTTATATCTTGGCCATAGAAGCCTTTTGACACGTCTGATAATTCTGCTTAATATTTATTCTACATTTTGAGTTTGAACAGGAGGACTTTAAGCCAAAGCGACGCAGATGATGACTGGGTAAAAGGCGTTTAAATGCCAGCCGACTGCGAATGGCCAAATCGAGATTACAGTCGTGTTAGGTGAAAAGCTGTGTGCGAGTGTGAGTGTAACCGTGTGGAAAAAGCAGTAACCTTAACACTAATAGTTAAGACAGCCAATTCTCTACAGATGATATTGGTTTGGAGCTCCAGCAATTGAGTGTCCATTGCACCAGCAGCTGAGCATCAAGGACCGAGGCACTTAAAACAAATTGAACGTCTAACAATTGAAGTTCTGCTCTCATAAGGGCTTTCAATTACCCGTAGACCTGACTGTATTTTGATAGCATTTTCGGAGCTTTAATCCACTGCTGGCTTCAGGAATTAAAGGAATCCGATTATGTTGACCATCCACGACCTTTTTGTGACCGGACTGGGTATTTACATAGAAGCAGCTCATGGAAATATATTTTTAAATTCCGCAAACCATTTAATTAATGCTGCTGCGGGTGCCATTTCTTTTGTTTCCATCGCCATCGCCAACGGCCGCCTTTATGGTCCGTCCATCTCCATCGATAACGAACCAACCCAACCCTCTGGCCTTCATAAAGAGCGGCACTTATAGCTGTCAATAACTTTATTTCCGTTACAACGTGATTTAATTAACGATTACAATGAGCTGAATGGGTTGGGCCTGCTGCTGCTGTTGCTGTTGCTGCTGCCAATGCTAAAGGTTGGTGTATGCATGTGTGTGTGTGTGTGTGTGTGTTTGTGCGTGCGTGTGTGTGAGGTATAATCCCTGACTTGTTTCGCTCGCCCGCTCGCTTGCTCTGGTAAAACAATTAAGTGAGATTCCTTGTCATTTTGGCTTACCAAGAAGAAACTTGTTATTGAGTTGCTTCTGCCTTTCGCTTCGCTTTCTCTCTCCCATAGCCTAGCCGCCTTTGCTTTAGCTATTGCTGTTCCCCGTGCGTGGTCAGGACGCAGGAAAAGTCTGTCTTTACTATACGTGCGGCAAATGGAAATGCCCGGTTTCCGTTACATGCCACCCCGGCTCCATGCTGCGGACCACAGACTACGGCTGAGACTACGGTTTTGGTGCGTGCTTGTCCTTAACCGCATTATAATTGCACTCATGGTAAACGTGTTTGCTGTGGCCCGGCATGGCATGACCAGTGTGCTAGTGAGTCAGTGAGCCGGCCAGTCAGCTAGCCAGAGTGCGCTTCGGACCACAGGCGTGCGGTTAGGCAAACCTCTTTCTGACCCATCTGCTGGGTCTGCGTGCTGTTGCCAATAGGCCTGCCGGTCACATATTCGGCTAATTTTGCATTAAATTTTGCCTTTGCTCCACCTATTGCCTTTGCCTTCTTATGCTGCTTATGTTTATGCTTATGGATATTCTAATTGTTAAGTTTACCCCTTTGATTTCATCCTAGATCTACTGTTACTACTTGCAAGAACGTAATCATGCTGATGTCGACCACTCAGGAAGGAAGGATTTGCTCGCCTCTGTTTATAGTTTCGCAAGTTGATTACCGTGAATTGTTTCTTCCCATGCTAATAAATATTTTTATTCTGCAGGCAGCTTGGAGACTATGGGAACGAGAGAACAATGTGCCGATCTAGACCCATCCTTAATGCAGCTAAATGCCATCGCAATATACAGCTTCTGCTCCACCTGGATCCGATTAAAAACACTCGTCATAAGGTTTGATTTCTTTTTATTTTTTTAAATATTTATTTTGGTTTTTTTTTTTTATACATATGCATTTGAACTTCACAAAAAAATTTTTTTGGTTTTTCTTTTTGGTTTGTTTTTGTTTCTTTCAGGGGCTTTAATTTTTATTTTTAGTATTTAATGTATTAAATACTTTAAAATTTTATATATATATCCATAGAATGGATTTATTTTGTTTTGTTGTGGTTTTTGTTTTTGTTTTTTGGTCAAATAGTTTAGCAGTTAAAGTTTTAAAACTTTACATTTTTGTATTTTTTGTGTTTTGTGTTTCGCACCAAATTAGTGTATTTCTGTGTGTGTTTTTGTATGAGAGGAGGGTGTGTGTGTGTGTGTGTGTGTGGGTTGCATTGTTAGTCGTTTTATATATTTTGTTGTAATTCTAATCGTCTCCGCCTTATTGTGTTTTCTTGCTTTGGCTCTAAACTAATAATACTCGTTAGTTCTCAGAAAGTAGTTTATGTCGACAATAAGTTTCCTCCATTTAGAATTAAGGATTTTGTCCTTTCGATCCTTCCTTCGTTCGTGTGATAACAATTGAGATTGATTTATATATATATTTGTTTTAAAAACACTTATCGTGGCCCTGCGCAGCACTTCCAACGGCACGAGAAAGGTAGCCGTTGGGGGCTGCGGCCCAAAACTTGGTAGTTCACAGATGCACAACATTCAAAGAGTAGAGGATTCAGAGAAGCATTCGAGTGTTCGATCGCGATTCCGCTGAACCAAACCCGATTCTTAAATTACCTACTGAGCTGAATCTAATAATATTTGCGCTGCCTTCTCCTCAGATCCACCCACCAGAGTGGAGCTCCAAAGAGAGAGCGAGCAATCTAATTGGTATAACAAATGTCGCCTCCTCGTCCTTTTGGTTTCTTCGATTTGCATTTCTGCACTCTTTCTTTCTTACCGCCTAAATGCTATGACATGTATTTTCTCCAACAAAAAAAAAAAAAAAAAAAAAAAGAAAAACCCTTAATACAAAAGACCTTTGCAAATACTAAAATCTAAAATTGGCAAAATAAGTATAAAAAAATTGTTATATGGTTTCTATTCTGCTGAGTAGAGTTCTTCTAAGTGAGGGTGAACCGTGGAGGGTGGAAATCTTTGCAGAATCTTCTCTAAAACGAGATTACATTGTGTTGGTTCTTTAAAGTTAGTCAGGAGAGAAGAAATTAGAGTTAAACGACCACATGGGTATGGGTGTGCAAACAACAAATGTTGAATAGACTTTTGTTTGTTTATCCATATACAATATCGCCCTCATTGATCTATCTCCCATGTAAATAGTACTAAATGTAGATGTAAATGTAGATGTAAATATACATTTATATTCAACAGTAAATATATTTGTGTGCGAACTCATTGATTGACAGTTGCTTTGGCTGCCAATTTCAAGTTGCGATTCATAAACTTTCTCTTTTAAAATTTGACACATTTTAATAATTTAATTCTTTTTAAGTATTTTTTCTTTGTTTTTTTCGTTTAGGTTTTGTTAAAACTCTTGCTATTTACACAGACACATACATAGTATATAATACATTGGAAACGAATGTATTTGAAGCAAAAGGTTTTCCAAACGTCGTCGTCTCGTCGTCAAGCTAATATTTCAATAGAAACTCAAACGCATCACCTTCCCAATGGAAGGAAATCGGGGGAAATTGGCCTGGATTGGATGGAGCAGCAGAGTGTGCTTGTCTGGTAGTGCTTGGTGGTAGTGAAAATCGTGAGTCCTTTTCAAAAATAATTCCCATGTTCTGTAAGCCTGCTGACCTGACCATAATGACTGAATTGAATCCCGTTGGTGATTATTACAACTGTTAGCTGGCTGGGCAGCGTCTGAAACTAAAACCTGAGCTCTGAACAGCACGAGGCCGCCTTTTGATATTGTACACTTAAGTGGGATTGAGTTGAGTTGATATTATTGTAGACAATGTGATGGGGGAACGACCGATCCTAACACGACACAGTTTCGCGTGTAACCTGTAAACCTTTCCGCTGTTGCCCTGTTCCCTGTCGTCTGCTGTCTGCCTTTTGGGTGGGTTGAAAATATGTCTGAAGGTGAGTTGAGTTAAGTGAGATTCCCAGTTTGTTTTTGATTTTGCTTTTTGCTTGGCTAGTTTCGTCTCTGGGACGAGTTTCGTGTGCGGTTCTTTAACTTACAAATTACATATAACAATGATACACAGTTGTGTGTTGTATAGTAGGGAAATATATATTGTCGTTAGGGTAGGTTAGGGTGCTTGATAAAGCAGAGTTTCTGTTTCCTTTCCTATCTGTTCTGTTTTAGGCTTTTCCTTTTTTATTCTCCTTTGGTTTAGATATAGATATAGATATACGGATATACAATTAGAGTGTAAAATGTGTAATCAGAAACCAATAGTTTGAAGGAGCAAAACTTCTTTGCTATTGTAGTTTTAGTTGGAATAACCATTAAAGAGAGCTTGTGTGGGTGAGTGGAGGGAGCGTGTGGTGTGTAGAGTGTTGAAGTCAAGTTGAATTAAATCGTTTTTGTGTGTTTCGTTAATTACGAGAAAGATTAGTTGTTGAATGGGGTTGGATGTGGGGTGAGGGGGGGCTGCGTGTTCTCGACTCGCAGGTTATTTGGTTTGCAGCTACAACATTTATCTAAAAATATTACATTTTTGTTAGCTCTGACAATACAATTTTTAACGCTTTGATATCGATTTCGACAACATTTATTGTTTGTTTTATTGGACACATAAATATATTTTATTTTTACTCTTCCAACTAGTATTTTGAAATGTGAATAGGAGAAGTTTTTTCGTTTTTCTTTTTGGTTTTTTTTTTTTCGCTTTACGCGCGCTCTCTTGGCTTTCGATTCGCTTTATTAAATTTTTCGTTCTTTTGCTTTTTTTCATTTGGTTTTAGACCGCATTGGGTACAGATTTTTAATATTTTTTTGTTTGTATAGTTTGGAAAGCTTTTGGTTTTCTGTTTGTTGGTATTCATTTAATTGTTTCAGCTAAGGTACAATTTTCTACAGGTTTTTTGTTTTTTTGGTTTGCCTCTAGAGGTTGGAAGGGATCCTTCCCAGAGACAGTGCAGCGCCAGCCGGAGAAGCTGACGGCCTGCGCTTATATCCTGGAAGACTACAGCTAATTAAGTTTAAAGAGCTAACTAACCGGCCTGGCATACTCGGCTTCTTTGTTTGTTTGTAAGTAACTCTAAGGAAATGCACATACAGGGACAGATACAAGAGAGAGAGAGAGAAAGAGAGAGCGGAGGGGAAAATTCGTGAAAAGAGTAACCGAGTGTTAGAGACTAGTAGTACAGAGTGATAGAGATTGAAAAAAACTGCAAGATCAAGATCTGAAGAGCTAATTGGAACACAAATGCCATTGAACTGTGTGGCTGTTTGTGTGTGTGTATTTAGAGATCAGATCGATCGATCGCCGCTCGGTTGTCTTCTAATTAGTCGTATGTCTAATAGTTTGTATAACTTAATTCTAATTACAAAAAAATGTACACCAAATGCCATTAAATGTGGTTATTTATCTACATTAATAATTTTGCTTTGAGAGTTTTGTTTTCATCATTTGTTTTTTATTCGTTTTCTTCTTTCGTTTTGTTAGCTTTGTGGTCCAATTCGTGACTTAAGGATGCCTGTTGATTCGCATCCCCCATTGTTTACAGATTTAATTAATTGATAGTTTAGTTAGTTACCTTTGAAAAACGTACACCCACGCACTTTCCATCCATTCGTCCATCCAGCTGATTGCTGCTGACTCTTGACTCCTTGCATTGTGTACTGTCTGCTCAAAGTGTGTAGGGGGCAGGCAACCACCTGTGGTAGCCTGTGGTTGCAACTTTCAAATATTTTTTCTTTCTTTGGACAACTGTCTGAGATTTGTATTTTAGTTTTATTTTTTTTCTGCTGCTTTGGCTTGCTCTTTTGCTCGTCGTCAATCGTCGATCAATGTATAAATATAGCAAGTTTCTCTCTAATTATCTGTATAATTTTTGTTTTTTTTTGTTTATTACAATATTTTTTTTGTTTTATACATTTCATTTGTGTTTTGTTTTTTGTTAATATTTAAGTTTAGTTACCGTTGTGTAAAGCTTTCGTTTCGCATGCTCGGTGGCATTGCTTTTAGGCGTTGTGCTCTCTCGGTCGCTCACTTAGTTGTTCTGTGTGTGCTGTGTTTGCCATAGTTTTGTGGTTTTGTTTTGCATCTCATTGATGCTGTTGTCGCGTCGGTCGCTAATTGGCAACCGATTGGCGGCAACACCAAACCAAGTTCACACATACATATAACATATTAAGAATCTCATTCGTGGTGGTCGCATCGTTTTGTTGGTTGTGTGTTGTTGGTTTGTGTTCTTCACTTTGGCTGGCTTCATATGCAAATTTCTATTATTCGACATGAACGTTTAAATTCGTGTGTGTGCGTGTGTGTTTGAGCGCGCAGCAGCAGGTTAAGAGGGGAGAAGAAGAACAAGACAGAAAGTAAAAGGAGAAAGTTAGAGAGAAGAAAGCACATAAATTTACATGTATTAATTGGCATCATCAATTTATATTTCAATATTTTCAATGCTTCTTCAGTCCATGGTCGGTCGTTGGTTGGTCTGTCGGTCGGTCTGTCGGTCCCAACAAGCCAAATCAAATGAAGGGAAAAGAAAACCCAAAAGCAGGAAAATGCCATCGTATAAAATAACAAAATCCCTGCAAGGCCAAGAAAAACATACAGTAAAGGGAATACGAATGGGCAATGGAAGCCACACACACGCGTGTGTGTGTGTATGTGGATGTGGATGTGTGTGTGCAGTTTGAAAATCCTTGTTTCACTTAGAAATATGCAAATATGTTGCAAAACATGCAACGAACGATACATAGCATACTTAAGTGGGCGCCGCCACCTCTAGCAAAGAGAAGTCGAATGCTGCGCTGCTTGCCTGCCTGCCTGCCTGCCTGCCTGGCATTACATTTGAACAGACTGCTGTGGCAGCTCGAAACAAATGACACGGAGATTTACTTCGATGCCTTCGAAATGGGCTTTAAAGTTGCTTCACTCGAGGGTCGAATAGCTCACCCCCCCACACAGACACACGAGCTGTGTGTTGCTGCTGTGTCGACTTGAATAAAGTTTTAAATATTCTTCAACTTTATTTAACTCAGACAGTCACACACCCACACTTGCGGGCACACACACGAACGCGCGCGCTTTTCTTTATCGTTTTGCGGTTTCTTGTGTTTCACATTCGATCAGTATAATCTGTTTCAGTGTTTTTATTGTTCTTAAATGCTTTTCAATTTGCTTGATTTGAGTGAAAGAATTTCCATCACAGCTAACGTCAATTGAATTTCGTTTTATTTTTTTTAAGTTTTGTTTCTTTTTTTGTTTTTTTTTTTTTGTTTTTCAATACATTTAACAAGACTTTGGAATGGAAAACAGTTTTTAAACAACAACACGCAAATAATAACAAAATGCGTTTCTATTATTTTTTGCTCTTCTCTGTTCGTTTTAAGTTTAAATTTTCATTTTCATTTATTTATATTTAAATTTAATTTTAATAATCATTGTGGATTGTTTATTTGAATTTCTGTTTTATGAAGCTTAAAGGTTTTTTCGTTTTTTATTTTTTTAACAACACATTTTACTCTACCTCGTGGCTCAGCCCACCTAACGTGTGGGGTCTCTTGAGAGTAGTGTAGGGGGGGACTGAATAGTTACACTTTGGTTACTAACGGCTAGCCGAACTGCTGACACATAAAAAAGAAATGCAAAATTACTTGGCAAAATAACGACAGACACACATACATAGGTACATAACAGACACACACATACACACACACGCACGTATAAATCTTAAGACAACTTTTGTTCTGATTATGATAATATTCGCTGGGGAACCGCGCTTCTGTCCTGTCAACCACCTTGGGAGAAGGACAGACGGCCAATGGGGTGGGGTGGGGTGGATGAGGGAGTGGCGTTTAGTGGGTCTGTGTTCGGCTCGGTGGAGACTCCCCAGATGTGTAAAGTTCTTTGCTCAGGTCTGGCTCCTTCGAGATACTTTTTGACTTCGTAGAGAAAATCCGTTTTCCCAATGACGGAAGCTCATCAAGCGGGAAGATTGCCGAATGCTGGTTCAACTATTTATGATTCTCTCTGGTCAGCGTCCTGCTGTTCATGCAGCAAAGTGGCACATGCAATGCCGAACGAGGCTCAACGCTCTCAATCACGGGACTTGGTAGTCGTGTCGAGGAGCATTCGTTTCTAATCAAATGCAGTTTCTGATTGCAGAGGTGTTGATGGGAGGAGAGGAGAGGCATTAGCATGAGACGCCCTGCTTGGCCACCGTGTACCAGGTGCTGACCGTAACCAGAGAGGGGGAGTCTG
>JAWNPV010000681.1:0-15716 GCA_035078785.1 Collessia kirishimana
GGTATAACAGTAAAGATGCATTAATAAGAACAGTTTTCCCAACTGTTATATCCAACATATATAACAGAATCAATTTATTTGGTTCTTCTCTTATGATTTGAACTATCGGATGAACCAAATCATTTAGTGTTCAGTGAACCAGTTCTAATGCCAACGCATCTGTTATGCTAGCCAAAGCTAATTAATTTAAACACGCAGAGGGGTGTGGGGGAGGGGGTAGCCCATCGGCATTTTATTGCACGTGTGAGTGTGTGAATTGCTAGTGCAGATTCAGGTCGAGCAATTTATGCGTCAGTTTGTATTACCGTTAGCTAGGTTTCATGTTGCCAAGGGAACTGGAACTGGAGCTGAAGCCAGTGTGTTTGCATGCCCATTAGCAACAAAAAAAAAAAATGAATAAAAAATAAAAAAGGGTTTTAGCTTGAACCTAAGACCGCCGGCCGGGCAGCATAAACAATTCAACATGAAACCAAAATGCCCGTTTAATAGTCCAACAAAAACAAAAGCGTAAGGAGAACGATACCTGCCAACCATCGCCCCGTTCACCGATCGCCAATGGCAACTGGCTGCCTTAAATTTATGCGTTTTTCACTTTGTATAGCATTTTAAGTGAGAAAGCAAAAGGCAACAGCAACGGCAACAGCAACGGCCAAGGCCCTGGCGGCCAGAAAGGCTACCAAAGGCGAAACTATTAAAATATTGTTACTCGTTTTTCTGTGTCTCAGAACTGAACTGGCATCAACACATGTCTGGCATAATAAAAAGAGGCCGCTTGCCACATGGAGGAGGTGGAAGAGGAAGGGAGGGAGGTAGAAACAAAAAAGAAACTTAAAATTCTCTGAGAAAGGTCTCGTCCTGGAGCATTTGTTTGACTTCGGGTGCTTTAACTGAGACGTGACCCTTAAAGAAATTGGGTCTCCGGTTTGCTGCTTGCTGCCTGCTGGAGGCAGAGCCAACACAGAGCCAAGAGTGTCGGGCTTAAATGTTGTAAATGTCACTTAATGGGGGCCCAGTGATATATGTAAACAAATAACAAGAGCGTGATTGCTCTAATCACGAAAGAGGCGCCGGCAACTTTACCTTGCCAACTTGCAACTTTACCCAACACCCTTAAGTCCAATAGATTTGTCACACATGTCATGGATATGCTAGCGAGCTTGCATACCCTTGCAGATGATTGGGATAGGCAGTCGAGACTAAGTCTGATGGATAGACGGAGCAGTTCATGGGGAAATAGAGACAACAAACTCGCAACCGGCCACCTGGAACTGTTAGCTGTCTGATCAATTATATTAACTTAAATGTATTGACTGACTGTGTTAATGCCAAGGTTGAAGGTATTTTCTGTTGAATCGTACACACTCCAAGCAGCTCTTGGAATCCGCTTTCAAAGCAGACAAAGCTCTGTGGCTGCGACTATAATGTTGCTCAATTCACAGGAAAAGCAAAATGCGCAGTTGGAAAATCCAATTCCATTGTTGTGGTGCGCGTGCCGGGTTTAGAGTTTCCAGCGATTCAGCTTAGCCAGCTGCTAACATTAAGAATCGCAGCGATTCGGTCGGCATTAACGGCAGTCACCTGGCTGGCTAATTAGAGACCATAGCAAGCCATTACCACCACACACACGCACACACACACACACACACACACACACACACATGCTGGAATGGTACTTTGAAAACAAATTGAATTACATTATTTGCCGAAATTGGAGACAAACATTGTTTGTCTGGGTGGATGGGTGGTTGGGTGGTTGGGTAGATGGTTCAATAATGTTGGCTGCTTGCATTGAACATTAAAAATTTAAAACGTAATTCAACTACTAACAGTCAGTTTAAAAAATGATCTATCGATTGTGATCTATCGATGCTTAGCTGTTATGCTTAGGCCTTGGCTTACTCAACCACAGAGCTGGTCACTCTAGGAGTGGCAATCAGCCAAAGCCTACCTTAATCAAGCTGTTTAAAGCTTCAATGTGACACAAAACTCTACTAAAAAAAATTTGTTTAAAGTCTTCATACCTTGTCACTTGCCATTTACTCGCCAAAGCCATTGATACTTTATGTAACTTGTGTATTGAAACAGATAAAGTCACTATAATAAGGTGAAAAGTACAGCAATTTTTTTACCTTGATTTATAAGTAGAGTTTGTTTAGGACTAAGGAGTGAGCAGGGGACAAACAATACATTTGGTCGTGCCCTTAGCTAGAGGAAGGTAAATAGAGTCAACTTGATGGGTAACATTTACTTAACCTATTGGAGCGAGTTGGCCATGAATAAATGATGCCGTTCAAAACTAAAAAGTATATAAAAGGCAACTCAAAGCCGACTGACAGACAGACAGACAGAATACAATTGCAATGGGAAACAATACATTTTCAAGGCACCAGGCTAAAGGCCCCAAAGGACAAGGACAAGGACAAGGAAAAATAAAAGGAAAACTTTTCTAATTGCCGAGAGAAACAAGAAACCATTTAAGACGCTGCTAATTGCTGTCTGTACCAGAGACCATTTACTTAATTTGCATTGAATTTCCACCAGTGGAAACTGAAAAGCTGCCCCAGCTACACCAGTCCGCTGGCTGCCGTGGCTAGGAAATGTTTTTGCAAAGGAAAAAACAAAATTTCGTTGGGTGAATGCGCTTTTTGACCTGATATTTATACACCACTTCATGCCTAGGCGGCAGAAACCACCTTGGCATCCCCATCTTTAGCTGCTGAAAGACTCAATTTGATGCCATGATGCCTGACTTTAGGGGCTGCCACTTGACACGTGCGCCCCAAGAACTGGGTTGCAAATGGTCTTCTAAGTGAGATAAAGACCAGGGTGTGTGTGTGTGTGTGTGTGTCTCTGTGGGCCAACAGGGTAGAAGAATAATGATTTGTCTGACATATGTGTGTGCAAATACATACTACGATGATGTTTTGTTTGCCTCCTTCCTACTCCTCCTCCTTCTACTTTTCCAGTTCCTGCTTCTGCAGCTCATTTTTTGCAAACAACAACAACTGCAGCAATCATTTCCGGATCTGGGGTAGCCAAAACATGAAATCCATTTCCATCATTGATGATTAATCAGACATCAGCTGTGTGATGCTAAGCGATGCTTCCGGAGTCAGACAGCATCATCGCACTCCCCAGGCTCAGCTCTCATCCACCCCACGCTACTACACTCAGCCCATCCTAGCCCAGCCCAGTCCATTTGCTTGATGATGATAATGTTTCCTATTTTTCTTTTTTCCCCTGATGGCTGGAGACGCTGCGCTGCCATGGCAGTAAATCTGTTTTGGTTGCTTCATTAAAAATTAAACAGTGCGGCAACATCAGCGCTCTTCCCTCCTTCTTGGATAGAATTCAAATCCAAGAGCAGCAGGAGGAGCAGCAGCAGGAGCAGAGTGTCTACCTTAGTCTCAATAGCATTGGCAGTGTTGACTGCTATTTATATTAACAACAAATCAAAGCCAAGACAAGAGGCAGAGGCAGAAGACCTGTGTCTCCTCTAGCACGTTGTAGTCTAATGTAGTCTAATGCTGTTCATTTAATAAACTCAAGTGAAACAATAAGGAGAAGCCAGTTCTGGCTTAACAACAACCTAAATGCCATTTACAATGCCCGATCTCAGGCTGACAACATTGATTTCAATCGGATAACGTTAACAATTAATTGATTTACATGACAGCTATATGTTATAGAGCTGTAATCTCTTGAAAAACATTAATTATATTGCCCCAAAGCTGATAAAGTAAACTCACCAGCCCCTAGGGATTCAGACAGATGTAAAAGGTGCAAAAGCTCCACAGAGACCAACAAGACAGCTCTCCATATCATACTGATCAAATATTTATCCATCCTGCCTACCTATGTATATCTGTTCTTGGCAAACTTGCTGACGACATAAATAAATCATTTTCTACCCAAAAAACAAAAAAAAAGGAAAAGGAAAAAAATGTTATAAACAGAAAACAACTTTCCATTTCGTTTTCTTGTTGCTTTTGGCATGGAGACAAACGAGGCGCCATGAAAATTTTAATAAAGCAGCCTCTTTACATTCTGACACGCCCCTAAGTATAGGCCGTGGGCGGTTTTCCCTGGGTGTGTGTGTGTGTCGCCGCCATTTCATTAGATTTCCCTGGCATTTTTTGTGGAATTTTGCATAGTTTAAGGCGCCTGGACAAGGACCAACACTGGGGAACCAAGGGGGAAAAGAGCTGCTGCAGGTCAAGAGAAATTATGAATGAAGGTAGCAAATTAATTAATTAAAGGACTCGTAAGTCAAAAGAACCTTTTTGGTTATTTACTCTGCAGTCCGGGGGGACTTTAAAGAACAGCAAACAGCGTTAAATATTTTAAATTTTAAATGCTTCAAGCTTAGCTGAGTTGGGGTATTTAAAAGGCAGTTGAAAGGCAGCAGATGGCAAGAGAAAAACCTGTTGAAAGCCAAAGGAATTCATATGAAATTCAGCCAACTGGTCTTCATTTCCATTCACTTTAACTCAACAATAAAGTTGATCTTATCTAGGCAACCGTATCTGAAGCAAAAGTCATAGTTGCTCACATGTTAAGACAAATAATTTTCCCTCACTGGGCTGGCAACACAATAAAACTCCCTCTAAATCCTCCAGTTTATTTTTGGTAAGTGTAGCGTCAAAAAACAAAAAAAAAAAATTAAATAAATAAAATAAAATTGCTTACACAAAGTTCATTCGAGTGTTAAGTGCCCGGAAAGCAAAAAAAAAAAACGAGAGAAAAAAAGGAAAACCTAAGGCAAAATAAGAGAAAAAAGAGGCCTTGATGAAACCCTAATGCCATAGACCCTACTTGGTTAAAAAGTTGCCAAAGAATTGACTTTAATCAACAGATAGGAGTAAAGACCTCTACGAAGCTTCAAGGCAGCTATATGATGTAGTCAAAAAGGCAGAAATCCAACCTTTTAGGTTCTCTCTTGAATTAATTATCCCACTTAAATTGCCTTATATAGACAGCTATATGGTCTAGTATTTCGATGAATATTCAGCCAGCAAACACTGCTAACAAATCATCAACTCTGCAGCCTCCATAAGCAGCTAAATGGATTCTTTCAACTGCCTGAGAAACCCAATATGCCAATTATTTTTTAAATGGCATCAATATGTGTATGTGTGTGTGTGTGTGTGTGTGTGTAAAGGAAAGAAAAATTATATATGCACATTACAACGCAGATTTGCCACTTGAAACAGCAGGCAAATTATTTCTTTACACTTTTTCTCCTTCAGCTTGTTGCTGGACGCCTTCTTGCTCTATAAATAATTCACCAAGGAAAATCCACAGAAATGAAAAGAGACAGTGACAGTGACAGTGACAGAGACAGAGACAGAGATAGGCTAAGAGTAAGAGTCGTTTGCCATAGTTTTACGCTTTGCCAGAGTCTTAACCCATGACAGGGCACAAAAATGCTGACAATGAAGCGCCACGAAAATCCCCATATGAGTTGTTAACATATTAAGAAGATTTCACTTAAGTAGGCGGCAGCTACCGCCATCAGCCATCAGAAACATACAACAGTAGCAGCCACACACATCATACACGTCCCAACCAGAAGACAAAAGGCCAGGCGGCATCTTAGGCCAAAAACGTTAATGATACCCCAGGCAGGCAGATATCAAGTGTATGGCAAGCAAAATGGCAAAATGACAGAGCCACTGAGAGACAGAGAGAAAGTGAGAGAGAGAGTGTGAGTGTGAGAGAGAAGGCAGAAAGAGACAACTGTTGACCCGAAAGAAAATAAATATATTTCTGCTGCTGCTTCGCGTAATGAAATGAGTTTCAAATTGGCCATAAAAGCGTAAGCTGTTGGGTAGATGGGCATGTGAATGAGAAACAACAGCAGGAGCAGTAGCAGTAGCAGTAGCAGAGGGGCGGTGAGTAAGGGGAGCCGCAGCATTGGGTTTATAGATGCTGTTACAACAGCAGCAGCAGCAGCAGGAGCAGCAGCAGCAGGAGGAGCAACAAGAACAATAACAAGTACAACAAGCAAACATGATCTTAAAAGGAAAGCCAAGTCATTACAAAGGCAAAGGAGAAGACACGTAAATAATTAAAGATACTTGAAGAAAACGCAGAAGGGAAGAGCAATGCAAATGGAAATGCCAATGGAAATTACCTCTGCCTTTGCCTTAAAGGGGCTAGAGGGAAACTGAAATATTTATTTCTGATTATTCCCTCAGCTAATGCGGATACCAAAAGGTTGACTTGAGTCGTTCATAGGCAAACTAAAATACCAACAGCTTGACCTCAGGGTTGTCAGGTTTGCCTCTGAAGCATTCAGCTGTGGGGCAACACAAGCAGCAGCAAGAGGCCTTCTATGAATTTTATAAATATTTTCCAGGACATAATGTCAATCAATTATGAATTTTATAATACCAGATTAATTAATTTAAAAATCCCACTGGTTTAACCCAGCAGTCTTGACTTGAAACTACTGAAAAAAAAATACTAAAAACATCATCAGCAAAAAACTTACCCTTTGGACCTTTGGAAAATTGTTTTTTAATGTTAAACGTTAAAAATTGTTTTTAAAATATGAATTTAATAAAACGGAAAACATTTTAAAAAACATTGATAAAAAACAAAACGACAAGAAGTCAAATGCTGACAAAATCTTCAAGCAAACGAATTAAATGAAAAGCAGAATTTAATTTTAGTTCAATTAACTCTATTTGATTATTTTGCCAAACTGTTGTCAATTAAATTCATTAGTGAAAAATATTTACTATTAAATGTAACTCGATCTAATCAATTACCAGCAACCGCTTGCGTTTATGCCTGGCCACATGACTATTAATAAAATAAATGCCAAAGACAACGAATTGAATTGGATGCCATGAAAGGCAACAAAGGTGGAGGTGGAGGTGGAGAAAGCGTATGGGAAAGCCATTTACATATGAAATTACCGAGTGCTGCAGTCAAATAAAACTATTTTAACCGGAAGGCAAAAGGTATAAATTTTTGCTCTACGTGGCACTTGTTGCCAATGAATAATTGATGGAAGATACCTGAGGGAAAAGCTTTGGCTTCAAAGGAGGCGTGTGAGTCGCAATAAACTTAGGGATTCTACAAGGGGAAAAAAGTTTTCAATTAATTTTTGCCTTTCGCCAATACAGTCAATAGAAAGTCTAGAGAAGCAGGCAGCAGCAAAATATTTATGTTTATCAAGACGTTGTTTATTCATTGAACGTCTATAGTGCAGTGAGTACGATTGAGTCTACCAAATTGATCATTTCACTTGGATAAACAGAGCATTTGGCCAGCAGGTTCAGGTTCAGTGACAGACTATTGTTAGCCTTTGTTTAATTGGAAACTCGGAATACAACTACTATATGGTCTAGACAATTTCAGACAAAAAATCAATTAAAATATGCAAATCATTTTACTTGACTTCTTTGCCCTTTGTTATTCGAAAGTCAGCCAAGCAGACACTGATTTACAAAGGATTAACAAAGTTATTATTGCCAACACACCCACCCACACACACACACACACGCACAGACAGACCTAAACGTTTCTAAATCGGAAAATTCCTAAGCCCCAGAAAAACAACAAAAATTTTATGCTTTGAAGTGAAAATAAAACAAAAACAAATCATCAAACAAACCAAAGTCAAATCAATTGTTTGCCAGCCCAAAGTTATTAAGGGCAGAAGCCCTCACACGCACACGCACACCCACCCACGCAGACCCACTCAGACCCACGCACACTGAAAGCCAATAGACTGTAAAGCAGTAAAGTATGCAACACATTTATGTTGTCGCTCATACGCCACGTTGGCCATTTAATAAATACATAATTCACATGCAACTGTGGGCAAACGAATAGAAAGGAAGAAGCCAAGGTGCCAAGTGTGTTTTATGCTTGATTATAACATTTATGGCGATTGCTTAATACACACACAGAGCCACACCCACACAGGCTTGTGTCTCCTGTTTGCTTTCCCTGTTTGTTTTGTGTTTGTATTTTTTTCCTTCTTTATATGTTGACAATGATGAGCAGCACTCAAGTCAAAATTCCTGCTAATTAAGTGTTAAATCATGTCGAAAATATGCCCACTCAGTTCACTGGCTGCTGGTTTCACTCCACTTGGTACAAGGATACGACTGACTGACTGACTGACTGGCATCTGCTTATAACGACGCCCATAAACCCATATAAATAACTGTCACACGATCATGAATTCCACTGACTCACTGACTCACTGACTGACTGACAGACCCACCAGCTGCCCAGGTACTAGCTGTCGTCTTTGCTTACTTTAACTCAAATCCACGCCCCAAGTAACACGCACTTTATGCCCAAATGAACACTCATTCATATAGACGCAGCACACGGACTGGGCCATGATGTGTCAGTCGAAATGATTTTCTAACTGGAAAAATCTGCAAAGCAATGGAAAAATGACTTTAACAATTGAAAGTGCGCTGGAGAGATTTCTGTCAATTGCGAATATCAATTTATTATTGTTAGACGGAAGCTCCCGTGCATATTGATTTTACTAACAAAGTCAATTACTTTTTATAGCATACTTTTTAGGGCCAGCAACTGATACACTTGTTATCCGAGCAGTTTCTAGACATTTTTGTTAGTTTAAGCTTCGGGAAACAGAATTTTTCTTAATGTAAATTATTTTTTAGATATTTTTAGAGAAATTAAAAAATTGAAATTTAATCTCTGTGACCATAAATGCTGTTGGAGTCCCTCTGATTACCTCTCGTCCTCTTCGAAACTAATTATTTATGGCGTACAAAGGGAATTTTTCTGCATATTTTCCTTGTCCTTAAACATATTTACTTTGCCATCTGCCTTCTGACTGCCTGTATGCTTGTGTGTAATTAAATGCAAAAATCCATGAGCATGAAACGGAAATGGAAAAGCATTTGGCAAGGGAAATGCGGAAAGCAGAAAATTATTAAATGTAATGCAAAGTGAGCTGCAGAGAAGCCACAGAGGCCTCTACACGAGTAAAACGTTGCATAAACATAACGGTATAGATATAGAATATGCAGTTGACATATACTAAAGTGTTTTACCCTCAAAGTGAGAAAACCCTGCCCAGGGAAATGCATTCTGTTTACACTACACAGCAAGCAATTCAGGTGGCAACTAAAGCAGCCGTCGAAGCAAACATTTTTCAAGGTGTTCAACACAATCAAAGTGATTTTTAGCTATTCGATGACCCTAATAATGTAGTTTAGTGTCGGTGTGTGTGTGAATTTTTGAGTACAGAGAAGTATATTGCTTATTTATTATACGCACACATACGTAGCTTTCCATTTTCTACAAATTTTGTCATATTTTTCACTCGAGAGTGGCCTTAGCTGGCTCACCCCGTTGACTTGGCTTGGCTTTGCCACCTTCACCACCTTCACAGTGTCTATCAGCCCACCAACTGTGTCCACAAAGGCACACGCGCGCACACACGCACACATCAACAAAATAAATAATTTCATTTGAATTGCAAATGTAGGCAACACGAAGCAGAGAGGAGACTGTTGGTTCCATTGAGAGCTTTGCAGCAGCTACAACAGCTACAACAGCTACAGCAACAGCAACAATAATGGTAGCCAAACAGCGCCTGCAGCAGCAACAACAACCACAACAACAACAACAACAGCAAAAGCATCAGCAACAACATGAACAACAAACACCGTTAGCAACACACAGAGCGAGGAACGCGAAGAAAAACAAAGCAAACAACAGGAGCAAACAAAATGGTAGCAATACGGCAACTCACTGACTGAGGACGACAATAGCGTAGCGCATATGAGAAAATGAAACAAAAAAAAAACAAAAAAATCAAATACACTGAGAGAAAAAAACGGCATTGAAGTCAAGCAAGACAGGGAAATACCCTCAAGTGTTAAGGGATCAGCGTTGTTAAGTTGTTAAGCAGCTTTCCCAGCTGTTTGTGCGTTTAACCAGCAACTCAAATTGCTCAGCTTAGCCAGGTGCTTTCATTACAGCAAAAAAAAAAATTAAAGAAAGTAGCTTGAGGCTTGGCCCCCCCGACCACACCTAAGCGCATCAACTTTTTAGCAACTGTTTAACTAAAAGATTTTCTTCGCCGCTTTTAAGACCCTGAATAAACCACAAAGTGTAAATTGCTTGTCGTTTGAAGGGTATAAAGCACTGAACTTGGTCTGCCGGCTATTTTTACTCAACACACACACAGAGACGCAAGGGCATGTGCCAACTCAAGTGCAACAATGCACTCAGCAGCGCTCTCATAAATGCTTTGCACTTCTAAGTTATGCTGCCTACTTTTAGGCAAGCAGTGAAAATTCATTTACATACAACATTGCCTGCCATAAAAATGAGGAAAAAGAACCAGAAAAAAACTCAAATAATTAACATCATAAAATGATTTTTTTTTTTTTTTCATGATACCTTCACTGTACCGACCCGCCCACCCCCGGCCAGCCAAACGCTTTTAACGCCGGCAACCGCGTGCTCAGTTTAATGTCATTTTAATTTGTTATTTACCAAACCAAAACGACAGCCCCAGAGGGCTGCAGTTTGTCGAAAGCTTGGCGAACGCCTGAAGGCTTCAATTCGATGTTTGGCAGGGTGACGCCGTTGGCATTTAATACATTTTTAATGTAATTAACGAAACGAAAGTTTCCCAAAAAAAAAAATGGAAAAAATATGAAAATCAAAAACGAAGAGCTCAGCAGCTCACATTTGTCAAGCAGCAGCCGGACAACCCGATGGCACTTCATTAGCTGGCGCATTGTCAGCAACTTTTAATATGATGTAGAGCGGTGGCTGGCAGTTGATGGCCAAAAGCGGCTTTTCTAAACGCTGACGAAGGCAAATGCTTGAAGCCAGGGCCAGACCAACTGTAAATGCAAATGCAAAGCGCGGCCAACTGCATCGGAAGGCAAATAATTCGCTCACGTTGCAGCCAAAGGCGGAAAAGATGGCAACGCAGTGGGGCAACGAGCAGAGCAAAGGACAGACCAACAGACTCTGCTGAGTGCAGTAGATTCGACGAGGTGTTGACAGCTGGCTATGGACAACACCGAGGTCTTGGATACCTTGCAAAGGAAACGTTTAACCAGCCAGTCAGCCTAATCACAGGCTCTGCACAGTACAAAGCTCTTAACTGTCCTTTCACAAATGCCTGAGCAACTCTTGCTCAAGTGTATGAGCTGCTAACAAAGTGCAGCTCTGACTTTCGACTGTAAAAGTATTTGAACAGCCAAAGGGTTTGGGGATTTTGTTGTCTCCTGCCTGGTTGAACTACCGCGCTAGCTGTTGCCTTGGCTCAACATTCGTCAGCGTCAACTTAGTGTGCCTTCTCTCGTCCTTTTTGCTGTGCCATCCCTGCCAGCTGCCAAGCACTCAACTGCTCTCTCCCCCAAAGCGCTTATCGCCTGTCCCCTTCCATCGTCGTTGTCATATTTGTGGCTCAAGTGCTGTACTTTGTTATTTTTAGCGTTTACCAACATTGTCATAGTGCGCGTTAGTTGCTGCTGTAGCTGTAGCTGCTGTAGCTGCTGCTGCTGGTGCTGCTGCCTTCTTTCGTCCGCCTGTTCGCCTGTCCGCCTGAGAGCGCTGTTTATGGCCGCCGCGGCAGAATTGATGATGCAAATATTTGTAACAAGCATTGAAAATTCTACAATGCCAGCCAAGGCAACTGAGGCGGAAGGGGGCCAAAATGGGGCCAAAAGGGGGCCAAAAGGGGGGACATGACAGCTGAACAAAAGCTCGCATTTGCGTTGTCATTTGCTTAAGACTCACGCCTGTCGCCTGATGATCGTCTTGCTGCCTGCCTTGTTGGCTGAGCTGCCTGGTAACCCACCCACCCCACCCTGCCTGCTGCTGCCTTCAATCGATTTACAGTTATTGCACTTTGTCTGTTTGGCTTGACAATGTTGTGATTAACAATAAACTCGTAGCACTGATGGCTGCTGGTGCCTGAGAGGGGACGGGCGACGGGGAGGGGGAGGTAACTTTTGATACCCCGACAACAATTACTATTTTGTAGCACAGTGTCGAGCTGGCAGCTGCTGCGCAAAAAGACGCTGCCAAGGCTAAAAGCTTGTTCCGGGGCTTTAAGTTTGAAATGTTAAATTCTCAGCCAAAAAGGGTGGGAAAAACTATAAAAAAAACACACAAAAAAACAACCCAACTTTTGAGTTATTAAGCGCAATTGTCATAGGACGAAGGGACAGGACCTTTGTCTATAAAATAAAACTGAATTGCAAGCATCTTTCAGGACAGCAGCTTGAGCAAATTGCTCGAGACTTTTGTCATTACAATGTTCAAGGGAGAAAAGAAATTTTGTTTAACTCTGTTTAAGGAAAAAATTATTGTAAAATTAACCAACTGATTGGGGAAATAAATTCTATTTTGACTGTCTAAGGGACTAAAAATTATTCATGAATTAAAAGGGAAAATTTCCCTTTAATATTTGATTTTATTTGTATTTTTTTTGGTATTTTTCTGGAAAGCCGCTTGGCATTTAAACTATTTGTTATGGTAGTTGGCAGTGTGGAGCTGCTGTGGCTGATGGGATCAATGGGCAACCAACTGCCAATTAATTAATTAAAGAACATTTTTGAGAGCCTTAAATCAATCAGTCTAACCTACCAGCCCCTCAGTTTAATCGTCCACCATCATCATAATCTTCATGAGCATTTGTTTAGCCTCCGCATGGCCAATGCCAATGGCAATGCCAACATGGCACCATTCTAATCCAACACCCATCTGCTGCCCTCCTCCTTCTCCACCCTACTCCCTCTATTGAACAATTCATTGAAGCAATCAACCCACCCATCTATCCATCCAGCCAGCCAGCCAGCCATCTATCATCCATCATCTAACCCACAGCCGCAACAAGCCAAGCGATCTGTCTACATTGTTTGCCTAAAAATAAAGCAGCCCCCTCCCCCCCCTGCTCGCAAGCGATCTCAGAACGTAGAAAATTCGCAATTTTCTCTGTGTTTACTTGAAGGGGGGTCAGGCTGGCGGTGGGAAGGCGGTAATCGGCGGACTAATCACGTCATGATTTAAACACCTGGCGGCATTTGGGCGACCATTTCAACAAACAAAACGAACCGAACTGAAAAAAATTAAATAAAAAAATTTCGTTGTTTTCATTTCTCTTGTTGAATTTTTTTTGCTGCTTAATTTCAGTTCAATTTTTCTGCATTTTTTGTCATTTTTGATGGATGGAGATGGGAGAAGGCGCTACTGGAGGTTGAAGGCTGACGATAATGAGCAATTGGTGGCTGCTTAGGAAAATAACAACTTGAGCATCAGTTAAAGGCAGATGAAAGCAAATGAAGATTATTAATAAAAAATATATTTTTCTCTCGTTAATATTTTTCCCCAGCAAAAATCCGTCTTCAGTGGCTTCAATGATGTCTTAATTGATCTGGTTAGCCTGACCCCAGAGTCAATTACTTGCAACTTTTGTGCTTCACAAAAAAAATCTCATCGAATTGCAGAAAAAACTTTTACATTCCCAGTTACTTTCTCCTCCTCCCCCCCCCCCCCCAACTAAATGCAGTTCTGGGCCAATTAGCCCTGCTTGATTGCATAAATTATGCTCAGATACCCAGTCAAGGTGGCAATAAAAATGTAAAAATGTAAAAAAAAAACTTTAACGTCTCAGGTGCAGCTGTATAATTGAAAATGTGTTTGCAATTGAACTTGAAATGTAATAATTGGCTGACAGCTGCAGTTTTCTTTTCCATTATCATGGGAAAATCAATAGCTGATGAGACTTTTTCACTCTGTTTTTGGTTTAATAAAAATCAGCAAAAATGTTGATTCAAGTTATTTTTCTTTAATATAGAGAGAGAAGAGATTTTGCAATATGGTAAATAGTTTTGATCACAAACACAGACGCAGTGAATAGCGCATTTAAATTAATTAAATTGCAGGGGGAGGGTGGGCACTGACTGGCTCGACTGACTGTATGCAGCGAGAGGCGACTGTCAACCATGGATTTCTGTTTAGAGATTTGTGGCCTTTGAAGGTATTTGGCGTTTGTGGCAATTTGCCTTTAATGTTGAAAAGCTTTTTAATTTAAATCGTAAAATATACGGGCCAAAGCACTTTGATTATTTTAACAGCGGAAGACTTTTTAGTAAGGCGACCTTGAATAAGAAAACTTTCTACTTCAAGTCGAACTTGAATAATTTAAGCTAAAAAGGATTTTTAACTAATTGAATCACTAAGGCCATCAATGATGTGCATCAAAGGGTTGTTTGCCAGCCAAAGTTCCTTCCCCTGTTGACCTTTCCCTCTGCTTTCAATCTACCAAATTGCCAGCTCACATTCCCTAGCCAAGTGCATCCTATCAAACTATCAAAAATCATTTGAGTGGCAGTCAATTACAGGAAAATGTTCCACATAAATCATCAAGAAATTCATTTCAGTCGAGAGAGAGCGAATTTGTCATCGGCAAATGCAAAACTGATGACAATTTATATGCTTCCATGCATCTCATGTTCAGAGATGGCAGGATGGCAGAGAGCACGAGTCTGTGGCTCTATAAATTTCCATCTAATGCCCCTGCAATTGCTGTGTCAAAAACTGTAATAAGAAATCCTATTATTTGCATAATGTTCTCCTTTCCCCCTTCTTCCGTACACTCCGCCCCACCCTGCCTGCCCTGCATGGACCATATGTAGATTTTTATTTCTATTTTCTTTGCTTTACTTATTCTTGATTTTTGGTTTTTCTTTTTGCTGTTTGTGCAACATGTCGTATGAGTAATTTATTGGCTGCCCCCGTCTGGCAGCGGTCATTGCTCGATGCTAATAATGATGATGATGATGGTAGAGGAGAAGGAGCAGTAGGAGGCTGCCATATGGCAAGGCGATGGGTTGATGATGATGATGATGATGATGACGAGCCCCAAAATGTTGCAAAGATTAAAATAAAAAACACATTTGTCATCATGTTGTTGTTGCTGTTGCTATTGCTGTTGGCATTGACAATGGCTTGGCACACATATTTTTATTCTTGTTCAGTTTGTTTTTTCTTTGCTTTTATTTTTTGACGCCGCGCACTAAAAGTTCGCAGCACCCGCTGCTTTGGCAACTACTCAGCTGTCGTGTGTGTTGTGTGTGCTGTGTGTTTACCAACAAATAATAACAACAAGCAGCAGGCAGCAGAGTAACATAATGGCACTTTTGTGAACCTTCTTTTCTTGGTCGACAGGCAACAACGACACCCAACCGGGTAACAGGGTAACACGACTCTCTTCAACATTGTTTTTGTTATTTTTCGGTTATTTTTTCCATTTAGTTTTCCCTGCTCTTTCTATTTTCCATTTTTGCTGTTTGTGTTTGTTTGATAAATTGCATTTAAGTTTATTTTTTAGTCATGCAATGACATATAGAATGTGGCAACCAAAAAGCCCTCAAAAAGACAAGGAATCGACTAGAGGTTACCCTGGCAGAAGCTGGCACAGCTGTTTGCTGGTTTATATGCCAACCACATTCTTAATGATAAATCTTTCCTTCAATAAAGTTTCATTTCTGCCTTCTTGATTAGAAAACCTTGCTACTCTACCATGGCAAGGGTATTTCTAGGACTCCCATCGTAGGCAAGCATTGTTAGCCATTTCGCTTACACAGTTCAATGTCTTGTAAATCTTTTCGGTTTGCCTTTCTCACTCCCCTAACACATTAAATTTTCTCAGTATTTCTCTCCCTCTCTCTCTCTATCTA
>JAWNPV010000684.1:0-10245 GCA_035078785.1 Collessia kirishimana
AGCTATAGCTAATAATTATCAGTTCGTTGACAATTTCACATTGTCACCGAACTTAGTATAAATAAATAAATAAATAATAAATTTTTTATAATTTTGCAGCAACTGGTCTTGATGAAACGAAAACAAATGTGGCACCTGCTTTTCTGGTTATATTAAAAAATGCTGAAATGATTGAGAATACACTTTTCCGCTTTATGATTAAAATCATAGGTGATCCTAAACCCAAAGTAAAATTGTAAGTAACTGAATATATACAGTAGACGCTCGCAAATTAGAACTCTCGGAAATTAGAATCTTCGGGAAACTAGAATCGATGATTTAAAAAAAAAAATTTATATCTTTGGCGTGTTTAGTAACATTTTTTGCTACTTTTTGTGTGTTTGATACGCGAAACTTAAAAAAACCAGAAAAAACAAACACATATAACTGATTATTATATGACATAGAAAGATTAGTTTTAAGTCTACCAATTCTGTTTAAAATATTATCGTTTTCTTATTAGTTTCTTTATTTACATTATAATTATATTTTAAAAATCTAATATGGGATGTATTTAAAGTGAAACTTTATATTTATATTGCATATGGGTCTAACAACATGTTTGAAATGGATTGTTAAGTTACTTTACTTATTTTTATTAAATAAACTTAAAAAAATATATATTTAAAGAATTTTAAAACAAAATATCAAGTAAAAAAATTGCTCGGAAATTAGAATTTTTCGTAAATTATAATCACCCCATGTACTAAGTGGTTTTAATATGCGAGCGCCTACTGTACTAGGTTTTCTTTATTTTATTTATAACCAACATACACTTTTGGGCAAAAAAAAAAACACATGCATCATGCATATTTGTTGTATATGTAACAAATGGGTTTTTAAACGTAAATTTTGCAGTGATGTATATTTTAAAAATCTATTTTATGGTGAATCTTCTAAAGAAAATAAAGTGAGAAGTCCCCTTGGATACAAAGATACACATGAATTTGTATGTACATGAGAGTTAAATATTTTTTTTGCGTGGACCGAAATAATACAAACAGTAAAAACTTAGATTAACAATACCTACTCACGTTGTAAGTCTAGACAAAAATCGTACCTATATGTTTTAAAAGGCCTTTTTTTTAATCAGCCATTATATATCGGCGGAAACTGTTTGGCGTAGTCAATAATACTCTTATATGTATATCAAGACATAAAACTACAAAAATTCTGTGACGTAATAAATAGTAGACTTGAAGTCGACAAGAAGAGGCCTTTGACAATTTCGTAGTACAAACTACTACTACAACTTATGGCATATAGCAAAACAAGTCATTCTGATACTGAAACCAGTAAAACCCGAAGATAAATTGGAATCACACAGGCCTACCACCAACACTTTCAAAATTACTTGAAAAAATATTTTTAAACCAACCATCAGTTTGGTTTCAGAAAAAGACACGGAACACTTAAACAATGCCACAAAGTTACACAATTCATTGTAAATTATCTTGAGACAAAAAAATATTGCTTGGCGGTAATGCCGGACGTCAAGCAATTCTTTGACCGAGTCTGGCACTCTGGGCTCCTACACAAGATCAGGACTAGCCTACCCCAAACTTTCTAAGGTTCTCCACACGACGACACGGACCTCCTAGTCACTGCAGATATACCAACACAAGCTTAAGTTAGAATGCAAGAACAACTAGATGTACTTAATACGTGGCAAAAGAGGTGAAAAATCACCACCAACAAGGAAAAATTAACCGCCATCACATTCGCCTTCCAGTCTGGCAACTGCCCTCCGGTTAGCCTCAACGGTAGACAAATACCGGAAGAAGCCACACCCAATAAACCCAGAATCACACTTAAAAGAAGAAACGAAAGCAAGCCATGAATAAACTTAAAACATTCAACTAATTGAAAATAAATCAAAGCTCTACACAATATTAAAACAACGCATATACAAAGCTATAATAAGACCAATATGTTATACAGACATGGGGTACTGCCTCTAAATCAAATGTTGACATAATTCTGGTGTCCACATATTTCACGACAATGGCAGAATGTTTCTGGGTCAAAAAAGAAATTACCAAATGCACACGTCACGCAATGAAACTACAGAAACATCCAAACATCCTGGCCAAAACTCTCTTGAAAAACAGAAAGCAAACAAGAAGACTACACAGGAAGCACAGGAATCTCTCTGATCCAACAGCCCTACACTAACACTATTTTTATGCAATTCACAAAAATTCTGTGAGTCGGAGAAGAAAATTTTTAGATATGGATATTTTTCTGTCGGATACCTAATGTCATAATCTAGAACAGATACTTGGTAAAAGCTTAATAAAATACAGTGGTGGGGCAAAACAAAATTAATTAATAATAATAATTAATTAATGATCGGATATATAATTTTTTGCCGCAGTGGCAAAAAATGTAACCTCCGATATAAATATTAACTTATATTTGTGGATGTTAATGCGCTCACGGTGCTATGCGGATACATCCACCTGTTTATACTATGACCAAATGTGACTCTAAAAACATTTTCATTAGTACAATGCCGAAGATCATCAAGCCTCCCCCAATATTTATCCCTGACGTCACCAATATTGGGGACTTTATAAAAACTGTTATAGAAGTTATAGGAACCGGGAAAAAGTTTACCTATAAGTCTTGCAAAGACAATAGGATTCGTGTTATGATGCCGTATAAGGCAAGCTACTCTGATCTTATGAATCTGCCTGACGTGCATTATATTATGTATCAAACTTTCCAGCCTCGAGATGAGCAGGCTTATCGCATAGTTATTAAGGGTGTGCACTCTACAACGAATTTGGCTAAAATTAAGGCATCTCTGTCTAAACGTGGATACATTGTTAGGAATATACATAACGGAATTAGTCGTATTACAAAGAAGCCAATGTCGCTATTTTTTGTTAATCTTAAGCCGGTGACGATCCTAAACCTCGGAATGTTGCTGCTTTCTGCTTGCATTGTACAGTGATTGTGCCCATAGGCCAAAAATCAAAAAATCTATCATAAAATATTTACTCGATTTATTTGCAATAATGGTCCAAATTATTTTACTGTTAACCAGAAATTCGTTAAATATAACGGGGTTTTCTAAAAATAGATTGCTGCGTCGTTCATTTGGATTTTTGTCAAAACAAATTGGCATTTCAAAGTGGTCAAACTTTCGATATAGTTGTGCGATTTAATTTTTTTTAAATGAATTTTGAAGATACAGGTATTTACTTTAATAAATTTTATTTGTAGAAATTATTAGATTTTTATATTATTTGTTGTGTATTTTAGATTGAATATACTTTTTTCGTGTAGCAGCCTTTCTGTATTCGGGGTCAAATTTGCAACGCAATCTGCTGCTCTTCCATTGATTTTGGGATGTGCCTTTTGTGTTCGTCATTCGTGTTTGTAGACAACTTTGCACATTTTTTGTTTTATCATTTTTCACGCATGTACGTTTTTGATATTTTGTGCACAGAAGAAGGCACGAATGCACAAAAAACATTGAGTATGATTAATTTATTAGAAGAAAATATTAAAAACAAGGGCTACACAGTTGACTTAAGGCAATTTAAGAAGTGTATTAATTACATTTGCAAAAAAATGATTGCTTATTGGGCTAAATACAATCATGTTAAGAGTTCGGTTGTTCAATATCAATCCGATTGGCTAAACACTATTGAAACTATTTCAACCGAGCCTACTTGTTCTCCTAATAAAAGCGTTTCAAGTGCTGAGCGTGGACGCCCCAAAATTAATTTTTCCTAGTCCTCAAATAGAACGAAACGTCGTCGGATAGCCCTGCTAGGAAAACATGATGACTCTGCAGCTGTTGTATTGCGCTCTTCTGGTTTTCCGCCGATCGTAAAGTCATCCAAAGCAAATATTAAAAAGGTTTTATCGCTTTTAATGGACACTGGAATAACGAAACACCAATACTTGCTTATTCGTGAATTTATAAATAAAGAAGCTTCTTGCAATATATTGCCAAGCTACGAGAACATTTTCAAATTTAAGACATCACGGTATCCAAAAGACATAACTGTAACTGAAACATATGCTGAATTCGAGCTGCAGAGTCTACTAGATAATACAGCTTTAAGTATTTTAGAGCTTCAAAAAACAGGTACTGAAAGTTGTCTTAATGAAACGGAGCACACATTAACATTAATTGGAAAACGGGGTTTCGATGGCAGTACTGGGCACAGTGAATACAAACAAAAGTTTTCAAACTGTGATGACAATGATGTCTATTTGTAACATCGTACGTCCCACTTCTGCTGATTACTGAAAGAGATAATAAATTAATATGGAAAAATCCTAGACCTTCATCTACACGCTATTGTAGGCCAGTCAGACTACAATTTAAAAAGGAGACTGCCGCACTAGAAGAAAAACTTCACTTTAAACATAAAATAGAGAAATTAATGCCAATGTTGAATTTCAAAGTGTCAATCAAAAATTATTCATTAATCATAGCCTGCAATTAACTATGGTAGATGGTAAAGTGTGCAATGCGTTAAGCAATACGTGGTCTATGAAATGCTTTATACACGGTGCCAAACCCACCGAAATTAATGATTTGGAAAAATGTCTTATTAAAGGAGTTGAAAAAATTTATTTTGAATTTGGCTTATCACCACTTCATTCCTACATACGTTTTTTTGAGTACTTTTTGCACATTTCATACAAACTGGAAATAGAAATGTGGCAAGCCAGATCAGCAGAACAAAAGCTTATTGTACTGCTAAGGAAAGAACGGATCCAAGCAGAGTTTCGCGATAAAATGGGATTAATTGTTGATAAACCAAGAGACGGAGGCAAAGGAAGGCAAAGGAATTCGAATGCTTTGCATTGGATACTGCTACAGTTAATAAGTATATATCCATGGTACTGTCTTTCAGCAACAGTGCATAAAATTTTTATTCACGGCTCGAAGATTATAGAGCACGTTGCTGTCGATTGGAGAGCTCTCAGACGAAGCTGCTCGAAAGATGTTTTGCGAGGTATTAAATGCAGACCTAATAAATACACTTTTTTTGCGATCGGGCCCTTTTATAACAGGCAAAAGAAAACTGGCAAAGAGAGACAAATCTAAATTTTTATCTTCTACCTTTAATTTATTAGAAGTTAATCTTGTTTAGCATTCAAAATTAAATTTATAAAAATTAAATTCAATTAAATTTTACTTTTAATTCAAATACACTATTCTAATATATTATAATTTAAGAAACTAGAGCGCTTTATTTGTTTATATTTTGAAAAGGGGAGTTACACTTTTACAAATTAATAGAGAAAATAATTAAAATATAATATATATTTCTTGCATGCATATAATAAATTTTAGCTCTGCAACTGTACTGGTAGTATTTTTACGTCATAAGCCTAACTAGTTTACCAGGGAAGCTATAGGATATACTCGTCCGATGTAGCCTATTTTTTTTTTTTTTTGTATATTTAAAAAATATATTTAGAATTTTTTAATAGGCGAGAACAGGTTTCAGTGGTCAGAACAACTGCTCGCCGTAAGCTATGGAGAAAGGCAACTGATATAGCTGAATATAAACAATGGCAACATTTTCTCATCTCCTATTCTTGTATCTGCTGAAGATGTTGATCGCTCTGTGAATAACCTTACCAGTGCAATAATCGAAGCTGCCAACTCTGCTTCTCCTAGAATTAATACTTCTCCTAGAACCCCTACACGCGATCTCCACTTATGGAATGTTGAAGTATCTGCCTTAGTTGTTGAAGAGCGCAGGTTCAGACGAGTGTGGTTCAATACCCGAAACCCAAGAGACAAGAACCATTTAAACAAAGCAACCAAAAAATTACAGAAGCTCTTTTTACTCTTAGAAGAAGTGCCTTGGATAATTTCCTTGAAAATTTAAACCCTTGTGACTCTTAGCATAACCTTTGGCACGTTACTCGTTATATTGTAATACCTGAAAACTGGACATTTTCCCCAGCCATGGAAAAATACGGGAATTATTTTAATTCCAAAGCCTGGCTAAGCTGGAAGTAGTCTCTCTTCATATCGTCCGATTAGTTTACTGTCTTCACTTTCGAAAATACTTTAAAGAAACTATTACTTGTTGTGGAGGATGCAAATCTGATCCCTGAATAACAGTTTGGCTTCAGGCGGTCCCACGGGGCTCCAAAGCAATGTCCTCGGATTGTGGATGGAATACTTAAAGCGTTTGATGAGAATTTGTATTGTAGTGCTGTCATGCTGGACATTAAGCAGGCGTTTGTTAGAGTGTGGGTAAAGGACTTCAACAAAAACTAAAAAGCAGTCTTCACAATACTTATTTCCAGTTTATATAGGTGTATTATTTATTTTTATGGCCAGGGCTTGCCTTAGGTGTTTGAACTCACGGCTGCATTTGTTGAAACGATTGACAAAAAAATATATTATATTATTTACATTTTGGTAACACTTCTGTCGCGACTTTGACTAGTCGGCAACACCAGTTCAAATTTGTGTATATTTTATATTTTAGCCGATGCCATTGGTTAGAGAGGTGCTAACGGTTTGTGTAACTACTTTTTAGCACGTCTTTATAGTAACCAATGGCTTATAAGGGGACTTATACTTTCTTTTTAGACAAATATATTATCGCCTTATTATTTAGGAATACGCTCTGATGTACAACGCTTTTTAATATCATTCACATAAAACGATTTATACTACAAAGTATGAAAGAAATTCATATTTTGATTAATACTAGCACTTAAAATTAATTAATTACTTTAAAAGATATATTTATTATATTTTGTAGCTTTAAAGATCAGGTGGAAATCCTAGAGGATATAGACGATCGGATTCAAATTGTTCGAGACAAGGATTACTTAGGATTTTATGAGTTGGTCATTACTGAAGTGCAAAAATGTGATAGTGGAATCTATTCTTGCACCGCATCAAATAAATATGGAGAAGCTAGTTGTGAAGCTACAGCTACAACAGTAGGCAAGTATCAATAAAATTCGTAAACAGTAATTTGGTTCTTATTTCAAAAACCTTGAATATATCACAGTTTTTTATAAACGTTTTTAAACATTTAATTTTTGTATGTTTTAATTAGAAATACAACTTATGATAGTTTTTTATTTTTTTAGAAATAAATTTTTTGTATATGCTCGTCAGTAGAGCTATTTAAGCAAACTGCACATTAGGGTAATTTAATGACTTTAAAAACTTATCTTTAAACTTAAGTTAATTTACAAAACTATTAACATTTTTTTAATTTTTTAGTCTTTTGATTAAAAAAGTCAGTCAGTTCTGAGTTTTTTTAAATATGTGTTTTAAATGTTCTGCTCAAATTAGAAATTTATTGCCTTTGTATTGTACCAGACGAGGCTTTAAGAACTCATTATTTAAGTTATATGATGATTCTAAATATTATATTATTTTATTAATTTTTTAATGATCCTTTAATGAAGCCCCGTATAGATAGTACTGGCAGTACATAAGTATTAATTCAAGACTTCTATTTTTATATATTAATTACAGAAGATAAAAATCCATTTGGAGCTTTAAGTGGCCAAATATTACAAGCTGGAGAGAAAACAGTATTTTCTTGGAAAAGGAATGGGGAGGATTTTGACCCCGAAGAACGGTTTAAAGTTCTATTTGGAGAAGATGAGGATTCACTTGCTCTGGTTTTTCAGCATGTAAAACCCGAAGATGCTGGTATTTATACATGTGTTGCACAAACATCCACTGGAAATATATCCTGCAGCGCTGAACTTTCCGTGCAAGGAGCTATTCAAACTCTTAATAGGGAGCCTGAGAAGCCAACTTTGGTAATTGAGCATCGCGAAGCTAATACAAGTATTGGCGGATCTGCCGTTCTAGAATTGCAATGCAAAGGTTTTCCAAAACCAGCTGTACTTTGGAAACATGAAGGAGAAGTAATTCAAATTGACGACAGGCACAAGTTTATGTACGAGGATGAAGAGAGCATGTCTCTAGTTATTAAAAATATTAATACAGAAGATGCTGGTGAATACACTATTGAAGCCGTAAATGAACTTGGACAAGACGAGTCCTCTATAAGCCTAGTTGTGCAAGGTAATTATAATTAATAGTTTCTAAATTTATGTGTATAAATAGGGACTACTATGTGTGTGCCATCATATATTCCTGATCTTGCTTACCTTATTATTCTGTCGTCTAACAATATAAGACTAATATTTTTACACAATAATAAAGTACATTGGTCGGCACAATTATTTTAACGAGAAAAAATAATCATTCAAATTATTGCTAGTACAAATTTAAAATTAGGTAAAAGAGAAAAACATTATCATGTTATATTTTACGAATCAAAAATTAAATAAAAAAAATTAGTAATTATTTATTGTCAAAATAATTGTGCCGAGCTGTGTATACCCAGCAAACAGAAAGTTCACAATTTCTTGAGACTATTGGAGTTAACTGTCATTTGTTGGATAGACAAAAAGGTTTTAAATATTAAAATACAAACATTGTTGATTAGGTAAGTGGCTTAAAAAATTATAAAATAAATAATATTTATTATAAAAGACAATTTTTTATAAAATATTTGAAGTCGCAGATGTAATTTTTTTAATATTCATAAACTTTGAGTTTCATAAGAATTAATTTTATTTAAGAGTAAGACTATTAAAGTAGCCCCAAAAGAATCTGGTAATTGTGCATGCAATTGTAAAAGGAAAAAAAAAAGTAATATAGAAAACTAAAATAAGAACATTAAAGGTCTTACCTAAGAAGTATATTCGATAAAGTTTCCAATTACTTAACATTAATTGTATATATCGTCTTCAATTGTATACATATATTAATTGTGAATTTTTTATTACTACACAAACTTTATTATTTTATGATTTCAGCTGCTCAGTTTCATAAGAAATAAGTTTATTTATTAATTGTGAATTTTTTATTACTACACAAACTATATTATTTTATGATTTCAGCTCCTCCAAAAATTAAAAAAATTAATGATGTAAGCTGTATGACCGGAGATACATTAAATCTTGAAATTGAAGTTGATGGATATCCTGTGCCTAATGTAAATGTAACCAATAATGGAAAGAATCTGTCTTCTGAAAAAAATATTCAAATTACTTCAAAGCAAGTTGGTAAAAGTGTGCAAAATATTTGTATCCAAATATCTAATATTCAATTATCACAATCGGGTACTTACTCCATTAGAGCAAGTAACAGTCTAAGTCAAGCATCGGAGTATTGGAATTGTACCGTTAAATCAAAACCAATTATTGTAAAACATTTTGAGTCCGAATATATTCACGGTGAAAAGGAGAACGTACAATTATCAGTCCGTATTGATGCATTTCCTGATGCAACACTTACATGGTATCATGATGATACAGAAATAAATTTAAGTGACAAAAAATACAGCGTCGTTTATGATGGAAATACATATACTCTAAAAATTAACGCGGCAACTCGTGTAGATGCTGGCAAATATTCAGTAAAGGCAACAAATGAATATGGATTTGATAGTAGCAGTACTCAATTGCTTATTAAATGCGCTCCAGAGTTTATAAGCAGGCTTCAAAATATTATTGTTAAAGAATTGGATACCAATACAGAATTGATAGTTGGAATAGATGCCTATCCTCGACCCAATGTTAAATGGTTTATTGATGGCATTGAAATCGATGAGAAAAGAAACGATTTCCGTCGGATTGAAGAAGGCAACAATTTTAAATTGGTTATACCTGAAGTTGCAACTAATATGCAAGGAACCTATACCTGCAAGGTTTTAAGTAATTATGGAAAACTGGAAGATAGCTGTACCCTAACTGTTTATTGTAAGTATAACACGTTAAAGTTTTAACTAATTTATTTGCTAGAAATATTATACATATATTTCATTTTAACGAGACTTAATACAATGTATATATATTTGGTCAATAATACAAACGTAATAAATATTTATATATATATTCTTTAACTCAGTAAAATTGTAAGTAGGTTTTATTGTAATTAACTAACATAAACGTTCATTTAAGCTTATCTTTATGTTTATTTTTAACATATAACATGCTAAGATATAAAAGAAGGTCTAGAAACAGCAACTACACAGACGTACAACTTTTCGTTGTGTTTGCGATTTACATTATGAGTATCTTGGCCCAAATTAAAACATAGTTTTTAATATACTAATATTGCTGTCTTGGTGATTGGAATTAAGTGCTCGAGCTAGTCTGTTGTTTCAT
>JAWNPV010000685.1:0-14702 GCA_035078785.1 Collessia kirishimana
ACATACCGGAGGCTGTGGCCGGACACTTTTCACCCGACAGCTTTCCAGCCTACAGCGATCTGTCGGACATGGAAAGTGCGTCGAAGCGATTCAAGGTTGACATCGTGGTGCAGCCAGAGCTGGTGGCACCCGAGCACTGCATGGAGGATGGAGGGGAAATCTATGAAACCACATCCCAAATGCTGGCTGGTTACACTACCATCTTAACCACAGACCTGTGAGTCGCTCCCGTCTGACTCAGAGTGACAGACCGACAGCAGTAGGAAGTGGTCAGCTGTACCAGTGTGTGGCGACAGGTGATGGAGCGGTCGGCTAGCCAACAGGTGTCCTCAGCAAACACAGTTGAAATGCATAAAATTTATAAAATTTATGTAAATATTTGACGAAGGCGACCGAGCAATGCGAAGGAAACGGGAAAAATTCCAAGAAACTTGTTTTAACGATTTTTTTTTTTTTGGCTTTTGCCAACCATTTTTTTTTCCTGTTTTTTATGTCTAAGATTTTTCATATGTTTATAGCACCGAGCATAGTTAGTATTTATAGTTTTAATTAAATTAAATAAAAATAAAAACGAAACCAAAACAAAACTGAGTTTTTCTATTCAATTATCATTGCAGCTGGCAGATGGAAGAAGCCTTGTGGGCCACCCTTGATTAGTGGGGGTTAACAGAAGGCGAAAGGGAAAAGGTCACGGGGAAGGATATTTGTAGAGAGAAATTTCAAATAACAGCAACGTAAAGGGCAATAAGAAACGACTAAGAGACAAAGAGAGAGAGAGAGGGAGATGAACCAGTTAGTGAGACACATCTGTGTGGTGGCGGTTTGAATTACAATCAACTAATTAACTACTTAGTTGGTTAAATAACTAATTAACTGACTGCCTACCGCAAATGACTCACATCCCAGTCAGCATGTAATTCGATTATGCAATAAAGCAAATCCCAACCGAAAGCCCCATGAAAACGAGCAGCCAACTAATCAACTAACCGCAATTGACCACAAAGCCAAAGCAAAATCAATGATTATTATAATATTCAAAGGATATCGCCTGTACTCATCCTTATATATATATAAAAAAACTCGATTATTTTTATCAATTACGTCGTTTATGCCGCAACCAACCTCATTGTGATTAAAGGCCAAAGGGCAGATGATTTCATGCTCAATTCTAGGCTTATCAGAGCTCTCTGCGGCCTTTAGTTTCCTATTTGCCTTAAAAACATAAACCAGAAAGTCCTTTTAGCCATTTTAACAATTATTCCACTCACCTTCCTTTACCTTTACCATCGAGCCTAAGCAGCTAACCAACTGAGATCTGCACTGAGTGGTTAGCAAATCATTTTCCAGGGACTCACTGCACTGAGCTAGAATTCCTGGTAAGGATATTTCTCTGTGAACTGAGCCTGGGCATAAACTAGCTATCAGTGTAGAGTAAACACAGCCAACATGGGCGTAGAAGAGGGGACTGTTTGAAGGACTAAATCGCTGCTTGCAGGAAAATATTTCATTGAGCAAATAAATTATCATTAAATTAACTAAATAAATACAAATAAAATTATGCGTTTCGTTACATTGTTTGTCGTGTAAACACAACGATAATAGCAATGTTAATGCTCTGCCTCCCCACCTCCTCTTGCCTGGCTGTTTCAATATTTATTCAAAGCCAAAGCCTTTGTCGGCGCGTCCTCCTTGACTCCTCTTAACCTTTTGACAGCATTTTTCCCTTTGTCCGCCACTGATTCTAATCAGTTAGGCTGTTTGTTCACCACTGCCACATAAACCACGCTGCGTATGCGTAATATTTATGACATAAAAAATGGAATAAAATAAATGAAAAACACACACTGACACACACACATACACAGTCGTGTAATTTGCAATTAGACAGCAACTAGCTAGTCTATGAGTGCAATTAGCCACGCCTAAGGACATTTAGTATTGCATTGGGTTGTTTCAACTGCGGTTTTTCCAATTTGTTTTGGCATTTTTTATGGAGCCCTTTAAACCGTTCGGTTTAGCCGCAACAATATTGATTTTAGCCCTTGTGGCCAAGCATGTCAAGTGTCCAGGTAAAGCCATCAACGTTCTGCTTCATTGCTGACAGGATACCTGCCGGCCCAGTCTGGCTCAGTCTGGCCTGTTGGCTTAGCAATTGACATTGCTGCTTGGCCATCGCAATGTAGCCATCCGGCAGGCCGCTTGCATTTTTGATTCGCCATAATTGTGCTGGCTGCAGTGCGTTCAATTGTTCAGTCCATCAGTCCATCAATCAATCCACGGCCGCCAGGCAACAACAGTTGGCAGCTTAAGACTTGCTGACCATGTCGATGGCTATATTTAGGAGCCGCCGGGGTGTTCAGGGCGCTGTCAAAATGGTTGCCCCAACAGTTGCCAGGGCATGTAAATCGAGGTCCAAGTTCGTGGCGAATGAAACAATTACAAAACGTCTGTCTGTGGGCAAATGACGCTACATTTGCACCTGTTTCCATTGGGGGACAGAACAGGGGAGCAGGTGGCCACGGTGGAGGGCGGTCAGAGTGGTCAGAGCGGAAGCATTTTGCACTGCGTTGATTATTGTAAAAGTTTTGTGCTCACAACTTTTGTCCAGGGACAATGAATCTCGGAAAACAGTGTAAAGAAAAAGTTTCTACACTGAGACAATTATCCAAGGCGATTCAACGACCTTCAGAGTAGATTTTGCCCCATCAATTCCATTTAGAGTTTTCTCTCTCTCTCTCTTTTTCTCTCTGTCTCTGATGCATTAGAAATCCAGGAAAATCCTATGACCACTGATGGCTTTTGTTGCCGTGTAGTCAGGCAGTTTAAGGAACCGTCCGGGTGGCTTGAATAACATAAAAAGTGGAGAACGAAGAGGCAGAAGGAAGACTTTTGTCAATGCCCGCTGGCCCAGCAAATATTATTAAGCAATTTTCAACAGCCAGCGCTCAATTTAACAATTTAATGTACAGAGCCAGCTACTTTCCCTCCCCCCCTTTCACCACCCTCTCTCTCTGGTTGTGTTGCTGGTTGTCAAACATAAAAGTGATGTAGAATTATTAACTTTTGTCGGTAGGCGGCATTGAGCGATAAAATATATGTGCAAACACACAGACACACACACACACCGACACACACACACACGTATATGTTTGTATAAAAATGAAATTTGCCGCAGGGGAATTTTCTTCTGCCTTCGTTATTTTTTTTGTATTTTTTCGCAGCCTCTTGGAGGCTTCCATTCCCCCCCTTTGTCTGGTTGGTCTGAAAGGCACCCCAGTGGCTTTAACCTTTGTCTCCACGCAGTAAATAGTACATTGAGCTGCCTTGACGTTGAAATTTTATTTATGTTTTGTGCAAACATTAGGCGACAAATGATTTGTGAGCTAAAAAACCCATCGAGGTGAACAAATTTCCTTAAGTAAATTGCATAAATTATGCTCTGGACATGGCCTCTGTCTCCTCCCTCTGTCTACCTGAGCTGACCTTTGGCAAGAACTTTAAAGTGGCAGCAAAGCTGCAAAGTCAGAGTCAAGAGTTCAACAGTTAGCTGGGTCAACTATCTATTACGGTAACGGGGCAAGCGTTATGTATTATGCAGGCTCCCTAATGGCAGCCAAGGGCCCCCATGCACGCCTGAGACCGAGAAGACAAACAGACCAATAAGTGAGCGCAGGCAATCAGCTAAACGGTGGTGCAAGCACCGACGATTCTAATCAAATTGAGTTTTTCGAATGTGAAAAGAAATTTATAAAAGTTTAACTGCTGTAATTTATATGTTTTTTTTTTTGCACAGTGTATGCCTCAGTCATAGCCAAGCTATACATCCTGCATTCCGTTGAGTTGTAACCTATAATTAGTGACAAGTGTGTTGCCTACTTTTGGGCTGCACATTTCTTTCCAGGCAAATGACTGCAGTCAACACCTTTAAGTTGAAGCCAGACAAGGCGAAAATTGATTTAAAAACAGTTTAAGTTTCCACAGAGAAGGTTTAACTGTAACATGAATGACCACTTTGGTAGGCTACTGACTGGACTGCAACTGCAGTGGGTTAAATCGATCGGTTAAAAAAAATCCTTGGAAACTCTATGCAGTTGCCTTAAGCCTTTTAACCACTGTAGCAGGCCCAGAAGCACAAATGTCAGTAGTAGGTGTTGCTGACACTTTATGCAGACAATAAAGGGCATCACAATCCACACAGCCAACCACACACATCCACCCACCCACGCACACACGCACATTAACAAACTGAAAGGGGAGAGGATGGTGGAAAATACAATCAATTATATCTAAGGGAAAAATTTATGACAAAATATGGAAAAATCAAAGCTAGCAAATCCCATTTGCAGTTCCCCAGCGTTGCCATCGCTGCCATCGTTATGATAACCAAGTGTTCAGCCACGAAGATGTCGCAATTCAAGTTGATGGCTGAGTTGGAAGTTTGGTTTTGCAATTTGGCTTTTGGAATTGAGTTTCAGTTTACTGGATGCTGATGCTGATGCCGTTTGACATAAAATCCTGCGCTTGTCGCTCGCTAAGGTATCTAGCAGGGATTACGGGCCGCGGCTTGGTAACCGCAGCAAGCCGCAGGCGGCAAAGCCGCAGATTAGCCCGACACAGAGACATATGAGACCAGAATTCTAGGCTGCCCGTAGGGGCTTAGGGTAGTGTTGGTGTGGTAGGCGTGCAAATCCTTTGCGGAATTAGCCCTGCTCTGCGGTTTAATGGGCGCGCAGACACAGCTGTGTGCATGGAGCTGTCTGGCCATAAAGCCATTTAGCGCTCTCAAGGATTTATTGCCCATATCTTCAGGATAAATCCACAATTCTTTCATGCATATTGATTTCCATGGACTATAAAGTTGAAAATTAAATTTAAAATCAAAACGATTTGTGTTTAATCGCATTCAAGGCAGTTAAGTCTCAATGGAGTGGAGACCTGACGCCTGACTGATGGTAAACAAAGGCCTGTGTGCCTGTCTGTCTGTCTGACTGTCTGTCCACAGGCAAGTATGTCAAAGTCACATTAGATGCCTTTAGCTTTATCCAAGTTGTGTGTTTTTCTATAACTCTTAACCAGCTAAAGGGTATAATGAATAAGCCAAGAAGCTTGCAAAAAGAAACAGAGAAGGAAGCTATCAAGGCAGCCTCGAACATGAATTGATTCCTTTAGAGAAAGTCTGACATTATTCTGGTGATTATGGTGGTTTAATCAGATAAAATACTTAATATTCCTGTCAGCAACAGCGAATCTGTTGACCTGTGAAGCCTTAAGGCCTTCACAGGAGCCGATAAGGCATCGATCCTTCGTCTGGATTAAGTTAGTCGCTAGTTATCTGGCGATTTGCTTTGGTTTGTTTGTGTGCAAATTGATTGATTGTTATTTATGCCTGATTTGTCCTTAACCCTGACACACACACGCCACTTTCACACCACCATCGTAATCATCATTACTAAGACATAAACACACATTGATTTGGTTTTATCATTTGGCTATCGGTACGTCACGCTTCGTTGAGATTTGTAGGATTCTCAGAAGGTTGCAGGCCACTACAGAAAGCCGCAAAACTGAAGGCCACAAGGAAAAAACTTCGCTCAGGAGTTTATCACAGTGTGTATGTGTGTGCGGATGTGCGTATATTTTATTAAGTTTTGCTTACACTTGACTTTGCTGTGGCATTTGGCATTTGGCACTTTATAAACTTTGTTATCAGCACTTATCAGTGTGAGACAGAACAGAACGGCTAAGTTGGGCCGAAGGACATGGGCCGGGACATCCATTCTGTGGCAGGGAAAACTTTCTTCGAACATAAATCAATGTCAAATGGAAATCTTTAAACTTTAATTGGTTAATTTCGCCAACTTCTCTCCTCTTAGAAGTGCATTCGACTCGACCCACAAGAGCTTTCTCCTTCGATGAGAAATTAAAAATGAAAACATCAATGAAAAATGCGAAAAATAACTTTGATTTTATGAAGCAAACATTCTACTTCATAGAGAAGCAGCCTATTGAGTGGGAAATTAGTCCTGCAGGTGGGGGAGACTCATCATTCATAGTCAACAACTCAATACGCTTTTATGCCAACCACCGCGTTGTACATGGAACTTTGCTTGGCAACTAAAACATGCTGCGTCAGCTTTGTTCACCGCCACAAGAGACTCAACACGTTTCACACACACAGGCACACACACACAGGCACACAGACACTCTATTGAAAAGGCTCTTGCCCCACCAAAGTGCCTCCACCCTGAAAACACAGGGAATCGAGAAAGAATCAACTGCATCTATAAAGTTGATTTTGCATGGGGATTTCCCAAAAAATTCCCAGAACAGCAAAGAGTAGAGAAGGAAAAAAAACAAAAAAACGGTTTTAAGCATTGAAAACCGATTCAGTTGGCAATTTTTTTATGGATATTCACAAACCGATGTCCTCGCCCCACGCTCCAGCCTGGGCGACCATAAAACGCCTCTTAAATGCTGTCGACGCATTCATTTTCATTTTCATATCCATTCCGACTGCCAGGACTAACCTGGCTGTGTGTGGGTGTGTGTGTGTTCGCCTCGACTTAACTCAGGTAAATTGAATTGCATTTGCATTCGGATGAACATTGCGTGAGCGGAGACAAAACGCTGGTTGGCAAGGGAGCCACCAACTGGTAGAGGACAGTGGAGGGACAGTGGAGGACACGTTGGCCCTGGCCAGGCATAAATGAAAAATGTGCAATTTTAATCACACAGGGACGCTGCCATGTTATTCTCATAATTTCAGCTCGATGGGGTTGTACCAGCCAGGTTTAAGGCTCTTGGATGTCCCTTTACTGCCACCTCTGCTGCCTGTTAGAACCAGAGCGGGCGAGAGGAATTTGTCTTATGAATATGCATATGGCAACCATCTGTCTCAGCTTATTCGGCTGTAATTTTCTTGTTTACGACTCGGAAAATAATTTAATAAATACAATCAATCAATGAGAAAAACTTCTGCATGAGCCAAAAATGAAAATCCAGCTGGTTAGGGTGTGCAAATGTCTGTGCAGGGCAACTACCCATCGCTGGCTGTTGGCTTTGTTTCAACATTTGTTGCATCCACCGCCCTCCGCCCACCGGCTGCCGCGCGACCATAAAACTCTTGTTTTAATTGAAAAAATTTAAAAGTGCCGGCAACTTTAGCATTTTCGGTGAGAATTTCACGGCAACTGCTGTCAAAGTCGCTTCATATTAGTTTACAGTTTTTTTTGTTTCGGTCTGTTGGGTGGCGGTAAAAATCAATTTTCACCAAATTCAATGGCAATTGAAGTGTAATTCCCTGTCAACTGCCAACCTGGCAACAGCCGACAGCCGACAAATTTGTCAATAAATCATTTATTAATTGGGCGGTAAATGAGGAGCCGACAGACAATTAAAATCAATTGAATTGCCGAGGAAATAAACACAATCGAAAGGTTCTTAAAACTGTAAATAATAGAATATTTATGAGCCACAAATGTTAAAATGTCGTTGAATTAATAAAATCAACTTAACGGCCATAAAGAGTCTTTAAATTTTAACAATAATTCAAGTGGCCGAAGGCTTTAAACCGCTGTGGCTGTGGCTTTGGCTTCTCTCTCAACGGATTCTATGAATATTTAGCCAAAATGCATTCAAAAATTAAATGCGACTGTGGTGGGAAGTTTTATTTATTTTTATTTGCTAACTGACACGATTCATTTATCTATAACAAACGGCAGAGGAGAGGGGAGGCGAACACACAGCTCCTGGCTGTCTGTAATGCAATTCACAATGCGCAGCTCCTATCGCTATGCAACACAAAATGTTTTTTTGCCGCAACACCAGCAGCCTAAACTCTACTCTTGTATGAATCTGGAATGCTAAACATTCGCTGAAAGGAGTGAAGCCAACGTGAGCAGTACAATGCCTAAAGCCTATGGCCAGCGGCTCTCCCAGGATACACCAAGCAAACGGAGGTTGTGTGCTTCGCATCTTAGCTTGACCTGGTTTGGAGAACATTAAGGAGAGATGAATAGATAGATAAACGGGCAACCTAATGGAGAGATGAGATACTAATCAGACTTTTCCAATTAGTGTTGGCCAGATAGCTGCGGTGTCTACTAAATCCGATTGCTGTGGTTAGGGTAGTTAGGAGAGAGCTATGCTACAGAGGCTGGGAATGAAATCCTAAAGGCTACCTAAAGGCTGCATTGACTCTTTCCCGCTCGGGCGTCTGTCTAGAACAACACTGACTAGACTGACTGTTTGAATTTTGATTGACAAACCATTCATAGTAGGTTGCTAAGCTGCTCTCCTATTGCTCTATCCCCATTCTTTTCTAAGACAGTGTATAGCTCATTCGTTGGGGGTAAAAAACTCTTCGCCTGCAAGTTGCTGTTGCTGTAGTTGTTGGCATACTTCTCAGTTAGCTGGAATTTGTAAATGAATTTTCGGTTTCCACTATTTTGTATGCTTTTTGCCGAGTGTTGTGTATGCAAAAGTTCAGCATCCACTTGATGGACATGACAACCACAGGCCACGGCAACCCCCACAGCCACCATCCCACACACACACACACATCCATGAGATGATTCCTCGTCCTTGGTTATCTGTCTGCACCATTGGCCACACAGATTGCATTATAGAGCCGCATTTTTTCTACGTTCTCGGAATAAATTTACAATATTTTTCTATCGGTTCAATTAAAAATTCATGTTGCAACCTTTGGAAACATGAATTTGTTATGCAAAAAGGCCAACCAGCCAGGGCTGAAGTAAATAACATTTTGCCGTCTCCTTTTCACAGAGGCGCGTTCATTATACTGCCTGCAGACTGTACCCATGACGTGGCGGACTAAGTGGCTTATGCAGCAGCCACTACTATGTGATGAAGCAAGGAAAAAAGCTGCTTTGTGGGGCGTTGGCTGGCATGCAAAAGCCACGTTCATGTCGCCTGATTGACACACAAAGTAGCCAAGAGTCTGAGATCCTTGGGCCTCTTACAGTTACCCCCATTGGCCCCCCTTTTGGACCCATCATCATCGTCCCTGATCTTTGCCACTAATGGCTGCAGCAATTCATTAACAATTTCCTGCCTAAAGTGGCTGCCATGGCGACAGGACTTTAGCCCCCAGGCTCATACCTTTGTCTTCTTTGTCCTTGCTGGCCGCTGGCTGCTGCAGCCACCTTCATTCTCTACAGACAGACAGACAGACAGACATGCATCGAAGGCGTAGCGGGAAAACAATAGCAAACATATGGGTATTTCAGCTGAAAAGGTCAGTCTGTCACATTTGCATTGACTCAGTGCAGAGCAAAATGTCATTAGCTAATCGATCTCACTAATGAGTTTATGAGTTTATGACTTTATGACTTTATGCGGGCGACAGTCTTAACGGAGAACAAAGGACATGATCTAATGACTACCTGACTGTCGTATAAAATAGTGTCAAAGGCTCAACCCTTTGTCTTTTGGGTTTTTCCAATTTCGAGGGTCATAAAAATATGTCGCGACGAACAATTTTTTTTCGTAATTTCATGTAATATAAGCAAGCTTCAGGGCATCATTTACTTCATTCATGTTTCAATTGTCAAAGTGAAAACATCAATATCATGGGTAATTCTGCTTCATCTTACAGTGAGAAGTACGAGTCGGAGTACGTGCCGGAGTTCAATACGACGTTAACCGAGCCAGAGTCGAGCATCAGCAGCCGGATTGGGTGGAAGTGGTCCAGCCTTTTCAGGCTGTTCGGCCTGCTGGGCAAGTCTGTGACGAAATGTTTGCAGATTAGACGGAGGAGGCTGCGATTCAGGAATCATAGTCTGTATCGCCAAGGATGGAGCTCATCAACGTCTCTTTCAAGACGCATGCCAAGGTGTTCGTCTTACAGATCAATGGCCATCGTGATGACGCCTTTGGACATAACCAAGGCGGACGACAATGATAGCCAATATGAGGATTGGAAGGACTCGTTTGAGTCGGACGATTGGGTTGAAGTTGAGCAAAAGTCAAACTTTTCATGGTTCATCAACGGCCAGGTGACACCAACAGGCTTTCCCCTGCATACGGATCTCATGCGCTTCAAGCGGCGTGACGTCAAGACGTCAAGGATCGACCCCATTGAGCTTATTGATCTTTCTAATTTCCCCAGTCGTGGAGTTTTGCGAATGCGCAATGCCAAGAGACGTGCCGCCCAGGCCAAGCGGGACGCACAAATGCAGAATGATCTTGAGACGATCGAAGATGATTATGGAGGCTCCTACTATGCACGACGCAACTATCGCTAGGATCCATCCCCGCCGCTACGATCCACACCAACCAATCAATCAATTTTTTTTCATGTTTTTAGTTTCTAGAAAATATTAGTTGATAAGTTTTTCTTTTCCTATTAATTTTGTCACTTTTTTAAATAAAATTTAAGTTAAAAAATGTAAATTTCATTTGCTGTTTTTTATTCATCTTCTTAGTCTTGCAGCCTCAACTGTACCGATTCGCAGCTGACGCTATTCAAGGGGAAAAACCCAAAGCGTGGTGAACACGTGTTTAAAAAATGTATAGGGAAATCCCACTAGGTTTTTTCCCTCCATGTCCTTCTCACTCTCAAGTGCTTAGACTCCAGACTTTTAAATCCTTTTGGAATTTATTTAATGAAATTTTCAAGATCAAGAATCAAAACACTTTCCGTCCGTGAGTCCCTCCCTGGTAAGGCGCTCAGTTGTTGGCCTTTCATCTGTTTAAAATTTATGGAATCAGTTTTCTAGGTCATGTGGCAAAGGCAAAGGCAACGGCAACGGCAACGCCAGAGTCTTGAGGGCCCAACCCAAGAGCATAGCAAAAAGCATTAAATCAACGGGTATAAAAACTGCATTATGTTGAAGCGAAGGCGCAGACAGTTCAAGGGGGGCGGGCAACAGAGAGCAGCAGCAACAGCAAGGAGGCACACAAGAGGCGTCAGAGGCAATTAATCAGCCTCAATGGGCTCTGATGCCAGCCAAGAGAGTGTGCAGCAAACAAGCAACAAAGCACAACACACAGCCAGACAGACCAAGCAGTCAAAAAAAACACAAAAAAACCAGAAAAAAAATAGAAAAACAAATAAGAAAAACTAAAATGCAACAGAGACAAAAGGCAGCCCCGAATGAAAATGCGAAAATGTGCATAAAAACATTAGTTGGGGGGCTGCGGCAGCTATTGGTGGCTGTTGCAACTGTACTGACAATCGATGGGTCTGTTTGGCCAGGCTAGGAAGAGAGGAGAGAGGGGAAGCGGGGCGGCATGTGTGCTAAGGCCTTGTCCGATTTCATGCTGGCAAATTTTTTCTATTTTGTTTTTCTGTTTTTTTGGTCTAATTTAGCTTTTCTTTTTGGCAGCTGCTTTTCAGGCAGCTAATTTGCCAACCAACTGAAATTGATGACGTGCTGATGACAATGATCATCGTCATCATGATGATGATGATGCAGAGGATGGTTATGATAAACATTTGAATGGTATTTGATGGGCTAACAAATATGAGCAGACAGCAGTGACGAGACAGACAGACCAAATGGCACTGAACGGAGCTTGGAGCAGCCAGAGCAGCCAGCAGCCAATGCGTTTCGTTCATTCATTAAAGAAAATCTTTGTGAAAAGCTGAAAAAACACCTCGCAGATATTTTTAAATTTTTGCCAGATTTTATTAGGTTTATGCGTTGAAAATAACCACGAATTTCTAGGCTGCCGCTGCCTCAAGAGATAAACAAGGTGAGGCGACTCCTTGGCCATCAGCCTGCCTGGGTTAGAGTATGCAGATCTCTCTATTGAACAACCCTTTGCCCTTTAATGAACCTTTCATCTGGTTAGTTGAGAGAGTGGAGAGTCTCATGGACACGCATAAACCAAGTGCATAGAGATGATGGCTTGTGCCGCTGTGTCTGTCTGCCGCTCGGCGTCTAGAATTTATGTGACTGTCAAGTGCCAGGCGAAATGCTTCATAATAATGCAAATGCCTCAATGAAATATTTGCGGCGTTGCTGGTGCCATTCACAGTCGCGTCGCCGCCAAAAATTCACAAAACAGAGAAAAGAAATAAGAAAACTACAAGTTGAACGAACTGGCAAGAGAGAATTAATTATAAATGCACGACAGATTGGCCAGACTTTCAAGTTATCAAGATTAAAAGCCCCTGAAGGCAACAGAAACAACCTTAATGGTTGCTTCTCATGCTTTTGATATCCAAAGGATTCAATTTTAGAGCTTCTTGTACTGAAGATTTGTAAGCCGATTGTCTGGGCTTTTGGCAGCCTAAAGATGTCTAATTGGTATGTAGAGGCCTGTTGGCTGGCTGGCTGGACAACTCACTACGGCAAGGGAAATACAAATATGAAATCAATAACAGCAGCAGGCAAATCAAAGACAAAACCAAGACAGAAGCAACAGAAACACGACAAACGGACTGCGTCACGTGCCGGGTGAAATCAACAAATGACAGCTAATAGGCAATTAGATGAGAGAATGTGGAAATAAATAAACAAACAAACAGACCGACAAACAGTTGGACAAATTTAGCATAGAAATTTAAGTACAGAGGGGATCACCAAGCAACCACACACAACACTCCCCACCGACAAGACAAGATTGGCGAAGCAGCAACGCAACAACGCAGCAAAGAAATAAAAAATAAATCCAAAAGCCTTTGGCTTGGCCAGATTGCGAAGCTATAATTTTGTGGCAGCAGCAGGACAAACCCCTTATTAAATTTATTTATTGAAATAGAAGGCAGGAGAGAGAGAGAGTAGAGCCAGCCAAGTACAGTTTCAGGCTGTTTCAGTGGTTAAGTGAGCAGCGAGCAGCGAGCAGCAGTCTGGGCTTCAAGATAAACAAGAAACACAAATAAAAATAAACAAAATTTTCAATTTTATTCGAGGGGAAAATTCCTTTTGCACACGCCCCCACTGTGGGCGTGGCCCACGGGCAAATAAATCATCGCCTCAAGCGGCGGCTTCGTTGGCTGTCTGTTTGCCTTGCTGACAGACGAAAATGATTGCATACGTGCGGGCGCTAATCAGATAAATTTGTCACTTAATGCCGTTTGACGCATTTCACGCATATTAAGTGTCTGGAGGGCCACGAGTCCCAGGCTCGACCCCCAGGCTCTTCAGTCATAAACTTTCAATCAGATTTGGCTGAGAAATGCCGTTGATGTTGTGATTACACGGTGCAGGGTGTGTAGGGCTGTGTGGAAACCCAATTATAAATGTGTTTGCTTGATGGGATGGTTATTGGGTGAGTTGGCTTTGCTCTTCACTCAGTTGTTCATTGGAAAAATATCTAATTCACTAATGATTATCACACTGCCACCTGCCTTCCACACACACTTGTCAGGAAAGACGGTTTAATTTACTTCTAGGAAATTTGATTTCATCTTATTTATTTATTTACATTTATTTCCTCTTGGTTTCTTGTATTTTTTTGTTGCTGTTGCTGTTGTTCTTTAGCAACATCCTTGCCGACAATGGCTTCCTTACATCCTCTCAGCCACATTGTCGTTGACGCGGCAAAGCTGTCGAATGATTTTATTTCCTTTTGACGCTTCCTTCGACGCAACAAAGTAGTCAAAGCCAAGGTAAAGGAGCCGCCTCCTGTCGAACTACAGAGCCTGCTGCTCTCCTTATGCACACATGCATCTTGGTTTTCCCTCTTTCTGTGACATGAAATACCCTTATGGCCAAGTTGATGGTTTTATTATAATTTTTCCTCGAGTTTCTATCGTGTGTTGCGTATGCAATTTCATATGATAAATCAATCAGCGTTTGGGGTGGATAAGTTGGCGTCAATTGAAAACTAATCACTAAGTAAACAGCTTGTGTCATAGAAGAGCGATTTGATACCCTTTTTGAGGGAGACAGGTGGCTGGCTAATTTGGCTAAAGATGCAGGAATGTTGTTGCCACAATTCTGGCCCTGATGACAGCTCCTTGAGAGCCAAAAGTTAGAGTATAGCCAAGTCGCTTGACTTGTGGTGGCTTTTTCCGTTTGTTGTTGTTTTTTTTTTACTGCTGCTTTTTTCTCTGCTTTGCCACGCAACATGGCAGTTGACGCCCGACGCCCGACACCCGATGCCCAATGCCCAATGCCTGACGCTGATTGTGTGCAAATGATAGCAATATGGCAACAATCTTTATGCCCCGCCACGCAAGACTTCTCCATGCCAACGCAACGGGCTGCCACCCAGGCTGGCTGCTGGCTGCGCTTGTTTGTTATTGTTATCATTGCTATAATGATGATTTTTTTTTTTTCTTCTGTTCCACTGTGCTGGGTATTTATAGCCACAACAGAGCAGAGTGTGTTGAGCGGTTGGGCAAGAATTAAATTGATCACTTTGGCATCATAATTATCACACACAGAAAGACACACAGAGAGGCAGAGGGAGAGGGAGAGAGAGATAGCTAATGAGATCTTGTTTGGCTGTGGAAATTATTTCCAGTGTATTTTTGTGTTGCCTGGGTATCCGGCCAATCTAATCTGGTTTTGTTTGTTCTGTTCGCTGTTTTTGTAGCTGCTGGCTTCTGCAAAAATTTGCAAATTACATTCACCAACCAACGCAGAGGCACACAGAGTTCATTTACATTGTGTGTGTGTGTGGGGGGGGGGGGGGGGGGGGGGTGTGGGGGGGGAAATACAAGTTTCACCCCCCCCCACCTTCCTCCCTATTCACACCCCCCCTCCTTTTCTTTCCCCCCCTTT
>JAWNPV010000686.1:0-15677 GCA_035078785.1 Collessia kirishimana
TTTTTTCTTTCTTCTTTTTAGAGTTGACAGGGTGGGGGCGAAATATCAATTTAATTGTGCAGGCAGCTGTAAAGGGTTTTTAGCTAAGTTAAATCTTCAACTTGGCAATGTCCTTTTCCGTTTATATTGTGCCAAATTGAAATAAAAACCCGTTACGTGCCGTTACGTTTGCTGGCAACAGGCAGTCGTCAGTCGTCAGTTGGAAAAGGTTTAAATGCATTTGGGCCTTGACACACACACACACACTAAGGCTTTTTGCTTGCCACCAGGCAGAGTCAGGCAAGTGAAAAACAATCCCATAAAGTCCCGAGCACTCCGGACGTCCCCCCCCTCATGGTTTGAAGTATGTGCTTTGCTGCTTGGCTTTGCCTCGCCTGGGCTCACATATTTTATTGTCAAAATCAATGGATGTGAGCATTAAAGAGCTTTGGCGAAGGCTGAGAATGGATATTGCCAATCCACTTGGTGTTTTCCTTGTTGTTTCCCCTCCCCCTCGCTCGGCTGCCATTTCCGGTAAGTGTGAAGCGCATTTCTTTGATCGATGCCAGTGTGTGTGTGTGGGTTGTTGTTGTTGTTGCAAGCTTATAATATTTGAACTTTTATCTCTTGCATGCCACACCGACACCAGTAAACACCACGCACAACTCAACACAACACATAGAAATACCAAATATATATAGATACACCCACACACACACCAACACACTCACATATACGTATGTGCGCGTGTGTGTGGAGAATCAAGTGCCTTCGTGCAGCAATCAAAAGTTTAATGTGTTTAATCATTAAAGAAAAAAATGATGTCTGATGTCTGTTTTTCTTTTTCTCTTTTACTCCCCCCCCATCAACACGCACACAAACCTCCCCCTTCTCCCCTCCTTCCCATTTACACTGAACCAACAAACTATATGTACTGTTCGGTGTATATGTATGTGTGTGTATGTGTGACTACACAATCCAATCAAAAAAAATAATCAACTTGCACCACCAAACACCACACATAAATGTCCCTCGATAATGAAACCGAAAACCTGAAAACCTCAAAACCAAAAGCTGCATTCGGTAAGTACAAAGGACTCGACCACATTAACCGCTTTCAAGTGACAATTTAATCATCTCAAATGTGTGAGCCGCACGTGTGCGGGGTTCATCTAACATTTTGTCCCAATTAAAAGGCCCCTGAATGAGGCAAAGTTTCTCCCCTAAAAAGCTGAAGACCTTAAAGTCCTTTTTCTTCACTATCTTCTCCAGTCTCAAGATCTTCCACTCAAGAGAGGAGATTTGAAATCCAAAACCATTAAGCTTAGTGTTGTGATGATTAATGCGTAGCTCGCTGGCGTTGCGTTCGATGTAGTTCGGTGAATTTATGAAGTTCAAAGCGTGACGAAGCGTTCGAAGGAGCGAAGGACGAAGAAAGTACTTTCTAGTTACCTGCTAGCCAGGTAGCCAGCAGAGTCCCGCTCCTGATGATGCCTTTGTCTCTAAGCTAATGGACAGCCAGGCGGCAGCTTGTTTTGCGGTTGCCTGGGACGACTGAATGACTGACTGACTGGTGACTGGGCGAGGCCTAACGATGCCATTGCTTTGGTCATTATATTGTCATGAATATGTTTATGTGCCGCTGAAGCCTGGACCACCTACCAGGACTCATATTTCATGGCAACACAGCGACAGCAACAGCAACAGCGACAGCGACGATAATAACTTTAATTTTTTCGTTAAAATAAAATTAAATGCGCGAGGCGCTGGAAAGTATGCTGCAAACAATTTCATTGCAAGACAATTTATGCGAGGCGCGTGTGAAGAATTTTTGCCTCGACAGCCAGCGCTGTCTAATTGCACAGGGCACCAAGCAGAATGAGAACTAGGCAGGGAGAGGGAGAAAGAGAGAAAGCGAGAGAGTGGGAGAGTGGAAGAGAGGTTAAGAGGGAAGAGTACATTGTTGGCTGCCATAATTAAAGCCCCAGCTGCCGTCTGTTTGTCTTGGCCTGACAAAGTTCAAGTTCAGAGCATTCGCCTCCTACCCTGCTACACTGCTACCCCACACCGACACCCAGCTAGGTGTCGTCTCAGGCTGACCTTGCTGAGACGCAGGACAAATGCAAAATGCAGAAAATTGCAAGGCGCGTTGTAGTCGGTGCAGGTGGAAAAGACAAAAACAACAAAAGAAATTTTGTTGCAGCCCCATCATGTTCATCATTTTTAACCCGCATAAAATGCAAATCCACTCACACACACACAGCCACACGCAAACACATGGATTTTCATTCATAATTTAGTTTTTTTTTTTTTCGGCCTGCTCCCGAGCCAAGGCTGCTTGCTGCCATCAAGTATACGCCATGTGGCTGTGTGTGTGTGTGGCGCTCAACTATGTCATGTAATACCGTTATGCCTTTATTAAGCCGACGGGTGGCTGCTGGCTGCGGGTTAAATTTAATATTACAAGCAGAGTCAAAAGACTCAAATGTATAATAGAAGCGAAGCCCACAGACAGACAGACAGACAGCGCCCAGCTCTTGAGCTGCTCATAGTTTTTTAAAAGCCAAAAAAAAAGTTGAGAAACTGAAATTTTTGCCCCAAGCGGGCGGCTGCTGTTGCTTTAAGCTGTTTTGGTTAAAAAAGAAAAAACTTCTACAGCAGCAGAAACCCCCGCCCACCCCCCTGGATAAGCCAGATGAACTTTGCTTTGCCCTGTTGATCCTGCAAAGTGCAGTGACCATTTGGACAATCAATGTGGCACAAGGAAATCAAGAGGGGGACGAGGCTCAACGCTGAACGTTTGCGTTCATAAATTGCCTCTCAAATTGCATTTATCGATGGCAAATAAATCACCAGAAAATCCCCCGATAAAATCACAGGGAAAAACCCCAATCGACTGTCCTTGAAGTTGGCAATTAAATTTCGTAACTCAATGCCATCTAGTGGGGACAACAACAGCGACAGCAGGAGCCGCAACTGTTGAGAAATCTGCCTTTGACATGGGCGTGGCTGTTGAGATTTCTTTTCTCCACACCACCCCTCGCTTGGCTGCCCCCCCCGTTCAACATACATAATGGTAATGGCAAAAGGATATTTACGAATCGATTTTGTTTCGATTGTGAAAACAATTTGAAAATTGCTCTGAGCCATTTCCAAAGAACTCAAGCGGCAAGCTGACAAACATGACCCACCGCCACCGCCACCACCACCACCACCATCGCGCCACCACCAGCCAAGCAAATCGCTCTCCACTTGCTCACTTCTGGGAATGCAATGTTTGAGGACTACGATGTTCAATATTTGTCAAGAGCTGGCTGGATGGATGACGGACTGGCTGACTGACTCGCTGGTCTGTCTGTGTGTGCGTGGGTGTATGGATGGGTGAGTGGGTATGCGAATCTAGGTCTATGAAAGCATTGCAATGGAAGCGTGGAAGTTGTCGTTACATGGATATAAAAAAGTTCGACAAATTTGATTTGATTTGAAGGAAAAAAACAACAAAAAACAAACAAATTGCCGCAGGCAAAGTTGCCTTTCGCTTGAGTTATTGATGGGAAACAAATTTCCACAGGAAAGTCATGGGAAAATCATCACCTTTCAATGGGCTTCAAGAGAAATTCATTGCCAGAGGACTCTGCTAGGCTTTCATATGTCTTCTCAACACTTTTATTCTGTTTTTTTTGTTTTTTAATTAAAATTCTTTCTGCAGCTGAGTGTCTGCATCCATCTATTCCGTTCCGTTGCCTGTCATGGCTTAAGGTGTCATCTAATGTGCTGACATCCATCTTCAAGTCAATCTACTTGGCTGTCGAGTGCCGCACACATCCTAGGCCTGATTCTGCCACAACAATGTGCCACAGCCTGATGCCACAGCGAGATGCTGACGTTTGTCAATTTGCCATTGACTGGGACTGCGGTTGCGACTGCGGGTGCGGTTGCCTGGGCGACTGTGACTGTGACTGTGACAAGTTGGCAAGTGCATTAGACAAGTCCTGCATACATGCAAGGATACATAAATAATTGACAGCAACCCACACACACACACACACACAGGGACACACATACTATGTGAGGAATGTAACTGCAATGGCCACAGCTGGTTGTCAATTCAAATCGCATTCACTTAACTTTGCCTCGCTTCGCCTCGTTTCGTTTTGATGTGATTTGAATTGATGCGATGCGATGCGATTTGAATGAAATTGATTTGCCTTTCTATGGCCATTGAGTGCTATTTGTCAACCACAGATCCCAGGGGGGCGGTGGGAGACCTACAAAAGCCACTGCCCACTGGCTGACTAAGCTGTAAATTTTAATTGCCGACACTTGAGTTATTAAACCTAAAGCCACAAGCGAGCTGCCCACCAGCTGCCCACGAGCTGCCCATGAGCTGCATCAATATTTATGCAATTCACATGGCAAAGTTCAAAAATATTTTAATCAAGCAAACAGAGAAATTGTTTTGTGTTTCAACCTGTCACTCTATGAAGCTCTAGACAAATCCCCAAACAATTCCCCTTCCGTAGAGCCGCAGAGAATTAATCAACGCGTTAAATCAGTATAAAAGTATTTAATATCAGAAGAAGCATGTAGAAGTCTCCCAACTTGTTTTTCGAATAAAACAAATCGAATAAAAAAGCCAAATAAATTGGAATTTGAAATGAAAAGTCTAGGAAACAACGTTTGTCAGTCACTGTGGACAGCTCCATGCCAATTGGGTCGGGTTAAGGGCAGCCAGTTGGTGCTGCTCTATGTACTTCCTGGGGTCAGTTCGACAGCCTCCTCCCTCTCTATAGAGCTGTCCCCCCGCATTCTACAGGATAAAAACCCGCCTTCAAGTTGGATGTGTATTTTTGTTTTAATTAAATCTCCATCGTCGTTGTGTTTTGTGTTATAAAAAATATAAATTAATTAAAGTAGAAAAAAAGGAAAAAAACTTCCAGAACAGAAACAAATCGATTCGAGCCCCGTTGCATCCCCTTACTGAGGCTGATCCTCCTCTTCGCCTTCGCCCTGCATGCCAAAGTCCATCTCGTTTAGCTCGTATTTGTGTGGCTGCAGCTTCTGCAGTTGCTGCTGCTGCTGCTTCAGCTGCTGCTGTTGCTGTTGCTGCTGTTTGAGTTGCATTTGTTGTGCCTTCTGTTGCATTTGCTGTTGCATGCGACGCTGCTTCTGCTTGCCGGCACTGCGGGTCTGGAACCATTTTTTCACTGGAACATGGAGAGGCTCTGGCTTCTCCTGTAGCTGCAGTTTCTGTTGCTTGGCCGGACGCTCGGGCGCCTGCATAGCCTCGATGGCATCGTAGGCGTCGCCATCCATGTTCGCCATCTCTTCGTTGTCGATTTTATCCCCAAAGTCGCAGGCGCCTATGTCGGCGTCACCCAAACTATCGGCCATTGCCTGTTGCTGTTGTTGTCGTTTCTCTGGATGCTGGGCAGCAGCCAACAAGGCATCCGGAGCACCCAAATCTCCCTGTCCTGGCTGGTTGAGCCAACGATTCTGGTCCTGCCGATCCAGGGCGTCATAGAAGTCCGCCTGCTTGGCATTAGCGCGACTATTTTGTGTTAAAAGGCCATCGTCATAGCCATACGAGCCAGGACGATACATGCCGCCGTTCCTTACGCAAGCGTCCATGTCATTGTTGAAGGATTTCGCCTGCGAGCCCATTAGCCAAACCAGGACCAGGCCCAGCCAGCCATAGAGGTTCGGATTATGCATTGTAAGTCTGTTGAGAGAATTTTGGCTTTCAAAATTATTTTCCGTTCGGATTTTGCTCACCTTTTTATTGAGGGAATTTCTCGTTCTCAGTTCAGTTCTCGGATTTTTGTTTTCGTCTGAATAGATTGCTGGAATCGACACGAGTGATTGGGAGTTGACAGTGTTCGGTAGATGGTTGAATGCTTCGTTTGAAAGCAGAGAATCAGCCCACTAGATGGGAAGATTTTTTTCTTACCCAGCAGGTTGCTCTAGGGATGAACATCGGCGAGAAGCTGCCTGGTGTGCTCCTCGAGGACATCTCGGTTGGCCAAGATCTTCTGCATTTTCTCCTCGTATTCTCGGCAGAGATCCTTCCTGTTGGCGTTGTCAGCTGCCAGCTGCTTACGCCGAGCAGCAGCCACAGCATGAACAGCCCTGGCCAGGCGTCTTCTCTCCAGCGCCTGGATGAACCTATCGCTATGCTTGTTGATCCTTCTTGGCCGACCTGCCCGGCCCCAACGACCAGGCAAAAGCCATCCAGGTGACGGCCTCACACCTTGTCGATCACTGAAACGCTTTGCAGCAGGCATCCAACCATCAAAGCGATTATTGTTGTTAATCCTCCTGCGGGGCATCTCGTACGTAGACCAGTCCCTGCTATAGGACAGGGGGAAGTCTGAAGTCGACTTTCTATTCGCCAGCTTGGCCAGGTTATTACTCTCTGGGTAGCCCGCAACCACTGGGCTGAGAGACTTTGCCGGCGCATCAACGTTGAGAAACATCAAGGGATCGACTGGTGTTTCCACTTCCGGGTAGAGACCTACCAGGCCAGACTGATCCAGGTCGGATGGTCGCCTCTTCCTTAGCCAGGCGAAGGGACCAGAGTCAATGAACCGGGCTTTGCTCTTCTTCGACTTCTCACTCGACTGCTGCTTGTTCTTGTTGCGCCCCTTGGACTTGCAACACTTTTTACTCGGCTTTGGCTTCACTGTGGTGCGTTTCGTCGTGGGTGTTGTGGTGGGTTTAGTGGTAGTCGACTTGGTAGGCTTCTTGGTGGACGAACGAGTAGGTGGTACAGTAGACGACGAAGCGGGCGGCGTGGTGAGCGGCCTCAGGGGCGGCGGCATGGAAGGCTTGCTGGTCAGGCGTATGGGCACCTTGGTGGGTTTCTTCCTGGGCGGCTGACTGTCTGAGATTTTTGAACAGGCAGCTGCCAGCTTGGACTCCAGGACTTTCAGGTGCTTTGTCAGCCCACGCGTGTGATCGCGCACCGAGTTGAGCACACAGGAAATGCGACTCAGGAATGCCTTGCACTGCTTACCCTTGTCATTCTTATTCCTGCGGCTTACATCCGGGTTGTAGTCACCCGTCTCGTAGTCATCGTCATCATCCTCATCGCCAGTGGCTGACACATCCACGTACTCGAAATATTCCCGATTGTCATGGGTCCTAAGCTTTGGCATCTGCTGGGGCTTCGCTAAGCTCATTTCACTTGGCTTCTGGGCAGGATGGGCCTGTTGCCTGGGCATGACTGCGGGCCGAAACTGCAGGGCCATCTGGATCTGCTCTGGCATCTGCCGTTGACCCTGGGTTGCACTGTCTGAGCTCTTGGGCTTGCGGTGCCCCAGAGCCAACGCTGAGCCGAGCATCAGGGCCAGGCAGAAGCCCAGAGCTTTACACAGAATCATATTGCAGCATATTTTTCCCTTCGTTTTTGTTTAAATTTCCCAAATGTGACAGCAGAAGCGGAGAAATGTATTTTTGCAGGACTCTCCCTGGATCATTTTCCTTCTTTCCTTCAATGCCAAAGTTTGTAGCTGCTAATGAGTTCAAGTCGTTGGCAAGCAATTAGAAATGAAAAATGAATTTCCAAGCTAAATGCAGCGCCAGTCTGCTGGCCTCGTTGTCGGAACTATTAAATGCAAGATGTAATCAAATCGGAATTTCCACCAGGGTCAGGACCGTTACGTTGCGTTGCGTTGCGTAGACAGGTGGCTGCTGCTAGCCGCCGGGCGACCTCTGATGAATGAAGGGAAAACTATGAGCAATCACGGTGGGTGGAAATGAAGGAAATTCATCTAGCAGCTGCCAGCTGTCATCTGCCAGCAGTCGGACTCAGCAAATGCATTTGAAATAATCTGCCAACAGCAAACAGCCAACAGCAGCAGCATCATCATCATCGTCATCTTCAGCGAGAATCTCGGATTCATCGCCTTCAGTAACCTCATCAGTGTGGATTTTTATTTATAGTTTTTCTATTGCCATTCCCTTGGGTTGCATCCCACATCCGCTTGTGACTGTGCTGGGCTGCTCAACGACCAACTTCCGGCTGCCAACGTCGTCTCTCTGTCTGCCTGTCTGTCTGCCTGTCTGACGACACACTTTCCTTCGTCTTCGTCGCTATGATGAATACCTTAGACGACCAGAGAGGAAACCTCAAAACCCAACGAAACCTCAAAACCCTAATTTCACACCTTTGGGGAAATAGTTTGCAGGTTATGAGAAACGAAATGCCAGCCAACCATGCTGAAGACTTTTTCCGCCACATGCGCCACATCCTTGACGTCAGCGACAGCTATGGCAAACAGACACAACAGCGGACTGCGTGGACCACAACGGCATGTCCTTCTTACCTTCCTTCAAAGCCACAGAGATGCTTTAAAACAAGATGACAGACCGCAACAGAAATAACAACGCAGCAGCACCAGACTACAGCAAAGAGAAAGCGGAATGGGGAAAGGGGAAAAGAGAAAGCAGCAAGGGAAAAGCAAAGGTGCAAATGAAAGGTGGAGATGCTGAGAGGGCAACAGAAGCTACAATGAATTCTATTTAATTTCATTTCCCAAGTATTTTGGTCTTAGAAAGACTTTTCCACTTGCCATTCGCCGCATTCGCAATTGAAAGTTCCGAAAAGTTAAAGAAACTTTTGCGTTTGACGTTAAGACTTTCAAGGCAGAAATGGAAATGCCAACCAGCTTCGAGCTGAGGCTTCAGACCAAGCCCAGCTAATCAGTAATCCATTGTGCTCTACCTGCTTCAAAGTTAGCTTCATAGCCCAGTGGGACAAGTGGAAACGCCAGCTTGAATGCTCTGAGCCAGCGTCATCTATTAGGCTGAGATCATCTCCCTGAACTCGTGGTCCTCAGAACTCTTCCTGGACCTAAAGGCAATGAATGTGATAAGAAATTATCGGTTGACTTTTCTCTATAAACTTTGTTTTAATAAACTTTAAAGTTCCCATTCAAATGGAAAGCTGTGGCAGCTGCCAAGGCACCAAAAGCTCTTCAAGTGTCTGTTGGCTGTGGTAAAGAAAGCTTCAGGGAAAGTCCAAGCCACTGGCTTCTCAGCTCAGACCTCAGATCCTTCACTTTACCTTAGTGCAGCCAAGCTGAGGCCAAAACCCTGTTGACTTCTGGGACCCAAACCAAGTTGAGCTTCTCAAGTTTCCTGCTCGTGTGAAAGCTTCGCGTAGCTTTCAAATATTTAATAAACAACCGCCGGAATAACTGTACAAAATACCCAACAGCAGCAGTTTCGGCTTCCTCTCGAGTAATAAATCATTTGGCCAGGCATTAAGCATACGCCATGTTAGCCATGTTGCAGTTGGTTGGTTCAGCGGATTTTAGGTTTCGCTGCATTTCACAAGAGAGCGGATAGAAAAAAGCATGCAGGCCGGGGCAGGACAGGGCAGGGCAGAGAGAAGGCAAAGTTTTGCGAAGACCATAATTTATGACCCGCCGCGTACTGCGGCTGATGCTGCCTCTGCCTCTGCTGTTGCTGTTGCTGAGTTTCCTGCCAGCTGAAGTTGCAAGTTCCTGGCTTCGTATTCTCTTTTCCAAGTTGCGTTTGGTTGGCTGAGTTTGGCCAACCCATGGACATGAGTTAAAAACTGCTTTGCTGAAAAGTGTTGCTAAGAAAAAACATTGAAAGAAACCGAAATAAAAGACAGAAAAACAAAGAAACTTGCAACTTTCATTTGTTGCCAAACGGTTGAACCTTTTCAATTGACTTGAAAAACTGTTGACAGAGCAAAAAGATAAAGAAAAAACTGCAACTCGACAAATATTGCTTATTAAGCCAGTCAGCCACCCAGTCAGCCAGCCAGTCAGCCAGCCAGTCAGCCAGCCAGTTGAATGCAGGCAGAGGCACCGCACTCATCTACCCGCCTGACACTCACATTGCCATTCATCGTGTCCATGTCGCGTCCTTTTATTTAGCATAAAAGAACATTTTCATCTCGGTTTCCATGCAAAATTGTTTGAGGCCAACTTGGCTGTGTTTTTCTTTTATTTTTCCCCTTTTCATTTCACCATTTTGGTGGTCTGAAGTTGGCTTAACGGACGCGCTTTGAAAGCGAAAGCGACGGCGGTATGACGGACTAAATACCCCCGATCAAATCGCCAGACACGCAGTAGTTGAACCTTAGAAAAGGTTTGGGACGGGCTTAGATCTCTGACAGCACGTGCCATTGTTGCCGTTGGACAATTATTTATATTTCTTTGACAAAATTTCAATTCACCAAAGCAATCGACTAGCTGATACCTGGGAATTCAGTGATGAAATAGCTGGAGCTGTTGACCAGGGGATCTGACTAGACAGAAAGCTATTAAAGGTGTTTAATGGCCAACCAAGTGACCAGGCTGACTAGAATCGATTAGGTAATCCAATCTGCAGATCACTTAAAGGATAGAGAAATTAGAATTGCAAGCTTCCTTGTTTGGCTTTTGTATTTCAAGGAATCTACACTGCTCCCTCGCTGAACGAACTACCATGGCTTAACCCTTGTTAAGTCCCAGCAAATCCCTCCTCAATGCTGCGGCCAAAACAGATCGGAGGTCCTGAAAGGAAAAGTAAACTTTTGCGTCACTTTGTTTTGCTCGCCGTATTCCAGTTGAAAGGCACGTGATGCCAACAGTCGGCTTGAGTCCAGGGAGGACAAAAGCTTAGACCATGTAGCACACCAACCAGCAGCAGCAAAGCTCTCATGCGGATGTTTCTGAAAGCTTTGTATGCCCAACAGCCGCATGCTGTTGACTCTGGTGCTGCCTCTGCTTCTGCCTCTGCCTTTGCTGCTCTGCTGTTGTGCTGTTGCTGTGATAACTGATGGCAACTGGCGTTGGCGTTGGCGTCGGCGTCGTTGATGGCTATGGCTATGGCGATGGCGATGGCGACATGTGCGTTTCGAAACGACCTTCTCAGTTACGCTCACAACGCCAGCTGCTGCAGTCGCAGAGACGCATAGCTTAGATACGGTAAACGATAGACGAGTGCGAACCCGACTAGGCCACGCGACAACGCGAATTCCTTGGCTGCCTTGGCTACCTTGTCAGCGACTCGATACGATTCTCAATTGCGTGCGTTGATCGCTTAGACGAATTGTTTTAAATATTTTGCGCGCTTTTTTGGCAGAATTTCCTGGCTCCACACTTGCCACACCCCGTGTGCCTCTGGTGTGATACCGAGCAGGTGTGCTGCCTGGTCTTTTCACCTATTTTTTTCCCCCTTTTTTTTGCTGTGTGTGAAATAATTTTAGTGCCTAAAAAAATTCCTAAAAAATAACTAAAAAGAAGTTTAAAGCAATTGACTATGAATCTTCCTGCCTAAAGCTATTTGAAGTGACAAGACTTGGACAATGAAGCTCCAACTAGTTTATAAAAACAATTTCCAAGTAGCGAAAGCAAATAAAAATCTTAAAAAATTATAAAGAAAATGAGAAATCAAAGAAACCTGCTGCCTGGGCGACTAAGCCGACTTTTGTATAAAAAATTGAATCTGTGAAGTGAAGTTGCCCCTTGAAATTTCAAATGTAAAATCAGAATTTAATATTCGATTCATTGGCCAGCAGAATTAATTTAAATAGCCAACCCAGCAGCTCTATATTCCATTGAATCCTTAGGAAGAAAGTGAATATTTCATTAGGAAAATAGAAGGAGCAGCCACTTAGCTTGTCTGCCAAAAAGGATATTCGAGTTGCATTTAACTGGATAAAGTCAGGAGAACTGACTACGAAATCTTGCATAAATAATTGTTTAAAGCTCAGCTTGTCTGGTTACAAAATGTTGATTTATTTAGAGCAACTTTTGGTTAATTGTCAAGTAAAAGTTTCCCTTTCCCTTCACTTTAAAAATTTAAGTTATCCTCTGTGTTGTGTCTCTTAAGGAAGTCACAATGGGATTCCAAAGAGCTTCATGGCCAGCCTGTCAATCACAAACTGCTCTGAGCATCCTAACCATCCAGGCAGAACCTCTTTGTGGCTCAGATGGCTCAGTCTCATGCTCCTGGTAGACTTCAGCAAGGATAATTGACCATGACAGACTATCTGAGTGGACGGGCAGGACGATTTCAATTATTTATGCTTTTAATTAAAGTTCTGCATTAGCACAGTGAGCCAAACATCCTTTAAAGTCACAGCGAACAGCATTGATGATTCTCTTGAGCCTTCGGCCAACCAATGTTCTTTAAATATTTCTCCTCTCATGAGTGAAAATAGAAGAAACAAATGTTTGGAGTGCTGTTCACTCCCCTTTGCATCGAAATGTTTTTCGAGTTTTTTGTGTCTTTATTGAAACCTAAACTGACTTTTCCTCAATCAGTCGGTGTAACCACAGCATCAGGATGGTTTTACTCTTCATCTCGTCATCTGGCTAAAATATTGCTTAAATAAAATGCTTTCACCCCACCTCCCTCTCTCCCTCCCTTCACTTTCCCTTCTTTTTTCCTCTTTTGTTTTTTCGCTTTTTACTGTTGTTGTTGTTGTTGTGGTTTACGCCTCAAATCTTTGATTCTCGTTCTACTTACACATTATGTCGGTGTATCAGTGTGTGTGTGTGTGTCAGTGTGTTTCGGTGTGTCGGTCTGTTGTTGCTCTTTATTTGCTGTTGCTTCGTATTCTTCGTGCTGATTGTCAGCTGCCAACAAATCCGCTTTCTGCTAGCCCTCCAACGCCTCTGGCCAGGCGAGCGCTGCAATGTATGCTACAGTATCTTTCACATTCGCTTTTTTCTTCTGCTGCTGCTGCTGCTGTTGCTGCTTTCCGTTTGCTATTTACTTGGCGTCTCACCATCTGCATGCTGATTTCTTACCTTATTTATTTGGCCAGGCGATCCGACTTGGCATTGTCTCTTCTGCAAGCGTGTGGGTGCCTGTGTGCCTGTGTGTGTGTGATGATGCTAACAGCAACGCCGCACAGGTAGTGCGGCAATTGGAGTCCACAAACAAGACGGCAGCTCTTGTGTTCACACGTCGGTTTGCTTTATGGTTGTAACTTTTCCTTTTTTATTTCTGTTTAACTTTTTGCCCAAGGCGTGTGGCATAGTAAACAGGACAAGTCTAATCCCTCATGTTCATCGGCTTGGGGGGGTTTTAAAATCAAAACACGATTCGAGGGTAGAGTTGGACGGCAGGGGGCCAAATGCCCGCGCTAATCTGGTAATTAGGTCGATAGGCGAATGCTTTTCAAACTGCCAAACTAATTAAATCACGTAGGAAAAACATAAAAATAAAAACCAAAAGCAGAATCGACAAGGAGAAAGGAACGAAAAGAAAAAAACTGCACAACAAACTTTTAGGCAAATTAGCAGTCGACAACAGCAACAACAAACAGCAACAACAAACAGCAGCAACAACGGCAATCAATGCCACATTAGCCGCAGGCATCTTTGCGCCATTTCACTTGTGTTTGCCTATTGTGTGCAAATGTGTGTGTGTTGGTGTGTTAGTGTGTTTAGTGTGTTGCCCTACAACTAATAGGTTTTTTGTTAGGCTTATCAAAAGGTTTACAAAAGCCGCAGAGCAAACTCAGACCGAGACAAATTGCTCTCATCATATTACGCTTAGACCATTCATCTCTCTCGGCTCTCCCGACTCTCCAGGCTCTCTACCCTCGGCCCCTTCCTCTGTCTGTCATCTCTCTGCCGCCTTTTTTTTCTCCTCGTTTTTTCTGTCGGAAAACTCAATTTCCCCAAAAAATCTACTTCAAATGCTACGTGCAAATGCGTTTCTTGCTGGGATTGGGTTTCCCACTGTAGCCTCAGGCCTTCTGCGCGGTTTGTGTTTCCATATGCCTCTCATAAACACACACACACACACACACACAGCACCATATGGCTGGCGGACATTTCCTTGAATTAAATTTTATACTTAATGAAACATTATTGACATTAAGTAGTCGCGCCTCCGGTGAATTTTTGAAATTTTTATGTAATTTTTTATCCCTCGTCGATTGGCAGGCGGCGATTAATTTAAATCTGGATAAACCAGACGATCCCCCATCTATATCCTTGGATATTACAACCAATGTTTGGGGCCTTGAGATTCTTGATTTCCCATCTGCTCTCTGTGGAGTGAGGAAAACTTAAATTCGAGATCCATTTTCCCAGGAGGGTGGGCGTATGGGGAGAAAACTGTCATTTAATGTGTCAGCGACATCAAGAGCTTCGATTTAGTTTCATTAGCTGCACACAAACGTTCACATTGCCGGTCTTCCAGTTGCCACTTCCAGTTGCCACTTCTTCGTCTCATTTTTCGACTGCTCCTTGGTGATGGGCTCCTTGGTGAGGTTTCAACTCCGGTTTCGGTTTGCGTTACAGTTGCCATCACTTGTCGCCCCCGTTGGCCACACTGCCAGCCCAGCCCGCTGGGCCGCCAAGCTGCCACCATTGTCTGGGCATCATGAAGACGTGCTCAAGTGTTGTATTCATCTCTCATCTCTCATCGCTCTGCTGCTGCTGCTGATGCTTCTTCTCTTTCTGCCTCAGCCATGGCCTGCTGTTCTCTGTTTAGTATTTTAGTGTCATATCATTAGCATGTTGGCAAAAAAAATATGCAGATATGTATATCAAAAAAAAAAACAGAAAAAAGCAGAGGAAAATTCTTACATTCACACACACACACACACACAGACAGACAGGCAAAGAGACACACACAAAGGATAGGATAACAGAGATAAAATTAAATCCAAGAAAATGCAACTTGAAATTCTTGAAATTGAAATTTGGCGCGTGCCAAAGTGCAGAGTCAGGAATATATATATATACAAATCCAAAGCATACTTCAAGGCGCCAGATAAGTAAATAATAAATGAATCTTTAAAAACGAAAAAACGAAAGCAACACCGTCCAACAAGGCAGAGATAAATGAATAAATAAATAAATAAAAAGCAAAAAACTAAAACTGTTGCCCAAATAAATTTCAATCAAAGACAAAGAGCCAAGGAGCAGACACACAACACCGATAGAATTTATAGGCCTTTGGCCATTCTTGGCTTTGTCTTGGCCATAATTTTGTGGTGGCAACCCAGCAACACCAGCAAGAGCAACAGCAACACCAGGACAACAAGGACAGCCACATCAGAAGCCATCGGTACAGGCTAAGCCCAGTCCCCACGTCCAGTCTGGAAACACTTTCTCCGCCAATTTCCTAGCCCAACCTAAGTCACACATCCACCTTCCCCCCCATCCCCCTGCCGCAGCCACAGTTGCCGGAAGCAACATGAATGCCGCACAGAGCGGCGGCCACACTGGCGGCGGCGGTGGCGGCTCCATGGGCAAGAAGGGCTCACAAATGGAGGTAATTAAATTAAAAATTAAATTGCACATTGAAAATGTTTTCCTTTCCTTTCCCCCACCCCCTCTATTATGCTTGACAAACCCTAGTCAAATGGTGACCAAGGGGGGTTTGGGCCGCAAACCAGAGAAAAAAATTCCATAATGTCAAGCGAGAGACTCGTAATAATTGGAAATAAATGTCAGCAATCAATCAAAATTAAATTCCTGAAGGTAACCGGTGGCCAAGAGGCTTCGTCTACATCGCAGCCTATGTGGCGTCGCGGCTTCATGCCTCAGAGACTTTCGGGTGTGTTAGAGGTGTCCTTTGACCTTATCAATAACTCAAAAAAAGGCCGACAGTTTGCTTTTAATTCATCAAGCAACATCAAGCCAAATACTCGCCATTAACCTGGCTATTAGCACCCGATCATTGGCCAGGTCGAGACAGTGACAGCAATA